>JBBPJU010000292.1:0-28362 GCA_038088875.1 Austroboletus festivus
CAAAAAGGATTTTATTATAATATAAGCCAAAGATATATTGTTTTATTTAATATATAATTTAAAGTGGTATGTTAATTATGATTTACCCCTAGGGCCTAGCTGAGTATTATATAGACTACTCTTTTTTCTTGATCTCCTTTATCCTTGATTTACTTGTATCATTTCCTAGATGAGTCCATTTACTTTCCATGTGGATATGCCTTGTTTCTCTAACTCATCTAGTCCTTGTTATTCTTGCTTACCTGACTTCTCTTTATTATTGACTCTCTCTTGATCCAATTACTTGATATACAATTGTCATGGATGAGTCATTTCTTATCTCTTATCTTAATTCAATCCTTGATCCTTCTGACTCATCCATTCCATTATTATCCTGGCTCATATGTTCTTCCTCTTATTAGTGACTTAGCCTTTGATCAATGATTGCCTTCTGTTCTTCTGGCTGAGTTAGCTCTTCTTTGATATTCTATCACATTCTTAGAATATTCTGATGACTTGTCATCCTGACTCATCATTAGCACCCTTTGCCCAGTTTTCTTTCTTATTCTGTGCTGCCACTGATCCCTGATCACTATATAGTGGCTACCCTTGTACTCTAGTTTCTCCATCTTAGACCTCCCTTCATAATCTCTCATTACCCCTTACTATGACCTCTTAACATCTCTTGTACTCTTCCTGCTGGCAATCTATACCCTTATCTTTGATATCTGATCCCTCTGGAATGTTCTTGATATTTTCATATCCAGTCCTTTTGAGTCTTTGCCTCACTCTTGAGTAGGCATGTCCTAGATCTTTGGTTCTGATTTCTGGAATGTTCCTCACCATTCCTTTTTATTCCATTGCCAGTCTGCATTTCCTCTGGATGGCTTCCTCAACTTCCTTACCTCAGACCTTCAGCCATTACTCTTTCAGATCTATAAGGGTCCAGACAGTAGTCAAATCCAGTTGAAAAAAACTGGATTTGGATTTGATGGAATTTAGCTTGGAGATCTAATAATGATGCAGAGATAACATCATAGCTCCCATATATATGTAGCTAGTACATGTACTATATTACTAACTTCTCTATACTCCCATTTTTCATATACATCCATCCATGTCTTCTCGAAAGACAAGCAAGGACTCCCATTAGAAAAACCCTCAAAAGGGGAAGGGTAAGCAGTGGAAGACACAGAAAGATGGTGTGAACTCTGGCAGTGATGGCAGCTCTGGTGGAGGGAAATCAATCCACACATTGGCATGCTAGATCTTTGAAGAAGAAGACACTCTTATCAACTTGGTAATAGCAAATATATCAATAATGGTTCTTTCTGTCAGAATTGTACCTCTCTATCTTATACCCTAGGCTCGACAGGGCCTCTAGAGCTTGTTTGTGAGTTCCAGGTCTTCTTCAGTCTGTGAGGTCAGATGTTCAGGACAACTCCAGTGATGCCTGGAGATAACTCAACAACTCTGGAGGAGAAGCACAAGAAGTTGAGGGGGAGAATATGGCCAGTGTCAGGGAGTGGGCTGGAGGTCTGTGAGGTGGAGATGAGGTGGAGTATATAGCAGAGGGGATGTGGAATTGGCATAGGATTTATATGTCACACACTTGCAGATTCATATTCTATATATTTAGGATCAGAGATATGAAGATCACAGAGTCAGAGGTAGATTTTACCAAGCCAATTTCCACATTCAGGGCATTAGCCAAAGGCTGTTCTCAAGCATGAATGTTACTTCTGAAGAATAAGGAGGGCTTTCTGATGAATGATAAAATTGTCATGATGTTCAATTTAATGGATAAAAAAGATGACTATGCTGAATTATATCTAGTGTTTTTCACTTCACAATCAGATAACCCCACAGTTCAGTGGAAATGGTTAAAAAGGAAGATCATGGAGGCTAAGGGGAAGGAATTGATGATGAATACCACTGATCCATCTCATTCTACATAGGATGGACTTTTTTTATATCACAACCTTTTCTACACACTGAGTAACACAATTGCATTTTTTTCTCATAAAAAAGTACACTGGTGATACTAAATCAGAGCAACTGTCCATTTCTACATAAGTAATCAAGGTGATTGTTCCACAGTGCACTCAAAATCTCATTCCACTTCATTGTCATAAAATCATGATCAGAACCTGTGATGAAACCACTTACAATCATACTATATATTTCCAAGTCAGCTTTATTTAGTGCCTCTGCTGCTGCATGTTGTGCTTCATGCTCCTGTAGTTCACTTGGGTCATAGTGTTAGATAATGTTGTGTATGCAGCAGAGTGCCAGGAGTATATGCTTTTGGTAATCCATATGGAATTCAGGAGGAATAATGAGAATGCAAAATTATTACTTCAAAACTCCAATGATTTACTTTACAATGTTTTATAACTGCACATGCCACAAATTGAAGTACTCCTAGGCAGTCTTGAGTCTAGAATCCATGTTTAGTAGCATAAAACAGTAAGAAGAAATACACACCTCAGCCAATTGTGCTTCCATTTGGGTAAATGATACTGAGTGCTGCAATATGGAATGAGAAGTTACTTGCATATCAGATATTCAACATCTGCCAGATAGTACCTTGTAGGGGGAATAGGAAAGTTGGTCATATGAGCATCATGGTAGACAGATGCATCTGCAGTGGAGCCCTTCCATCCAATGAGAACATACATGAATTCCAGATCAAAATTACAGCAGATAAGGCAGTTTTGTAAATAAAAACCTTTCCAATTTTGTGCAGTGTTCTGCTTGGCAGCTGTGGAGGTGTATGTGATATGAGTGCCATTGATGGCATCAATAGCATCTTTGAAAAATGGGTATATGATTGGATTGTTGGCAATGCAAGATGGTATTGGAGCATTTGGCTATGGCAGCTTGATATATTTATAGTACAATGCATCAGATGAAAAGATACCTAGCATTACTTTAAAGTATCTATATAATATTAGTATGTATGTGAACTTGATAGAAAAGGAGGTGTATTTGGAAATGGTATCATTTGATTACTGGAAATGCTTACCAATATGCCAAAATATAAGGCCAGTAACACAGGTGTAAAGGAAAATTGCCAGTTGTTTCTTAAGTGTGACATTGTGTGGATATAGATCATAGACTCAAAGGATTCCATGCATTTTAGCTATCACTCAACAGTAGATAGGAGACTAATAAAAGTCTGGTAAGGTTTTGGTAAGTCTTAACTGTGGCCCTCACTCAGAGATAGCAGGAGAACCAAATACCACATATATTAAACGTAGATCTAGTTAGGGAATTTACTGTACATGGCAGTTATATTTATAGGGAAGAGGAAACACTGCCTGGACTATAAGAAGCAGTCACAGGTGAAGGGAGGACTGTCTATAGGGTAAAGGGTTTACATAGATAAGCATTGATGGAGGAATGTAATGATCACACCAATGTAAGGGTGTAATTAGAAAGGAAAAGAAGTCTGATAGATCAGAAATGGAGTGTATGATAAGGCATGGATGCATCACATCCATGCAGAATCGGTGGGCCATTCTGGTGCAGGTGGAGTCTCCTCTAGATGGAGCAGTGGTGCCTGGACATTTCACTATCCTGGAACAAAGTCTTCTAGGGGTTCATCTCCCCAGGTGGCTCCCTTGGGCTCCCCTCCCTAGAACTGATGTCTTCCCTCCAAGTGCCCTCTGTATGCAGCAGTAGCAATGTTAGCATTTAGCCAAGGTCTATCCCCTTTGCTAGGGAAAGAGGTGGCTCTCCTTGGATAGTCCACATGGTGCATGACAGACATGTTTTAAATGTGTGTGTTCATAAGCTGAGAGTTCTGAGACAAGATGGCAGAAGATATGCTTCTGAATGCCTAGCTTATATTGAATATGATCTGGATGGCCATTGAGGAGCTCTACCATCCACATTTGACCCATTAGAATGAATGTATGATAGGAGATCCACCATATTTCATCAGTCATTATATTCAAGATTTGCTGATTTTGGAGGAAAAGGTGATAAATGATATGCTAGGTGACATCTTCCTTGATGTTCTTATTATCTTGGAAGCCAGAATCACCTTGTGATGTGGAAAGAGAAAACATGGGCATATATGAAAAATGATAGTAACATAGTACATACACTAGCTACATGTACATGGGAGGTAAGATGTTATCTCTGCATCATTATTGGAACTCTGTGCCAAGTTCCACTGAATTCAAACCTGATTTTTTTCAATTAAGTGTGGCTACCATCTGGATCCTAACAGTATCCACTACTTTTCAGACTTATAGTGATATCTCTCACCTTCTGATCTATGATGATTTTCCTTACATTCTCTGATCCATCATCATCTTCTTGTCTATTCTAAGATAACCATCTCTTCCTATTGCATTCCTGGAGACTTATCTTTGCCCTTATTCTCTCTTCTTAATAAGCTAACTGCTAGAAGGGCTATGCTCTGGCCTATCTGGCTGAAGTGTGACAATGTTGATATAAAAGGTATGGTGTAGTAATGACTAGTGCATGACATTGATTTCATTACATTAGAACTCAAATATATTTGCTTCCAAGCAATTTATATTTTAAAGTGCTATAAAGTTACTTAAGCAATTGTGTAGTGATGGCCAGTGTAATTATATGTTCCACAGACCAATGGTCATCCTGGACAGTTATGTAACAGTGCATGACATTGATTTCATTACAATATAAGTCAAATATATTTATTTTAGTTAATATGTATTTTATAATGATAAAATGGTACTATTTAAGTGTAATGATGGTACTTGAGAAATAGTGAAGTGATAGCTAGTCTAATCATGTGTCCCACACACATGTGGCCATCCTGGATGGCCATACAACAGTTCAAACATTGAATTTATTACAATGTTAGGCAGGCACACTTGATTTTATTCAATATGTATTTTTAAGTATACTGATGGTACTTGAACAATTATGTTGTGATGGCTAGTATACTAATGTGTCGCACACACATGTGGCCGTCCTGGACGGCCATGGAACAAATCAAAACATTGAAATCATTATCATATTAGTTGAGTATCCTTGATTTCATTCAATATGTATTTTTAATTGTAATGATGGTGTTTGAGCAATAAGTGAAGTGATGGCTAGTCAATCCTTGTATCCCACGCACATGTGACCATCCTAGACGGCCAAGAAACATTTCAAAACATTGAATTCTTTACCATATTAGTCAAGTACACTTGATTTTATTCAATATGTATTATTAAGTTTACTGATGGTACTTGAACAATTGTGTTGTGATGGTTATAATACTAATGTGTCCAACACATGTGGCCATCTTGGATGGCCATACAACATATCAAAACACTGAATTCATTACCATATTTATCAAGTACACATTATTCCATGGTACTTGAGCAATAGTGTAGTGATTGTTAGTATACATATGTGTCCCACACACATGTGGCCGTCCTGGACGGCCATGAGACAGACCTAAATATTGAATTCATTACAGTGTTAGTCATATGCACATTATTCCTTTCAGCCTGCATTTTTAAGTGTAAGGTCGGTACTTGAGCAGTAGTGTAGTGATTGTTTGTATACTAATGTGTCGGACTTACATGTGGCCATCCTGGACGGACATACTACATATCAAAACATTGAATTCAGTAACATTGAATTCAGTTACCATATTAATCAAGTACACTTGATTTCATTAAAATATGTATTTTTAAGTGTAATGTTGGTACTTGAGCAATAGTGTAGCGATGGTAAATAAACTAATGTGACCCACACATGTGGCCATCCTGGACGACCATGGAACAGTTCACAACATTGAATTTATTACAATCTTAGTCAAATACATATTATTCCATTCAATTTGTATTTTTAAGTGTAGGGTTGGTACTTGAGCAATAGTGTACAATAGTGTAGTATTGGTAAATATACTAATGTGCCCAACACACATGTGGCCGTCCTGGACGGCCATACAACATATCAAAACATTCAAACATTCAATTCATTAGAATATTAATCAAGTACACTTGATTTCATTCAATATGTATTATTATATAAGTGTTGGTGAGCAATTGTGTAGTAATGACCAGAATATTTATGTAGAACTCACATGTGGCCGTCCTGGACGGCCATGGAAGAGTACATAACATTGAATTTATTAGAACATATGTCCAGTACAATGTATTTCATTCAATATGTATTTTTAAGTGTAATGATGGTACTTGAACAATAACATAGTGATGGTTAGCACACTAAAGTGTCCCACACACATGTGGCCATCCTGGACGGCCATGGAACAGTTCATAACATTGAATTTATTAACATATAAATTAAGTACACTTGATTTCACTTGATTTCTATTTCTATGTGTAATGATTGTACTTGGGCAATACTAAAGTAATGGCTAGTCTGACAATGTGTCACACACACATGAAGCCGTTCTGAATGGCCATAGAATATATGTGGCTGGCCTAGACGAGCATGGAACAAATCAAAACATTGAATTCATTACAATGTTAGGCAACTACACTTAATTTTATTCAATATGTATTTTTAGTGTAATGATAGTATTTAGGCAATTGTATAGGGATGTCTGGTATAATCTTATGACCCATACACATGAGGCCTTCCTGGACAGCCATGGCACATAACAAAGCATTGGTTTTTTCAGTAGTTATCAGTTTTCAGTTAAGTATTTTTCTTGGTTAACAAATTTTATAGGATTAAATGTAAAGGTGTGATCTGGCTGATTCTACATTCACATGACAATCCTAAATGGCTACACAACATCACAACAACAACAACAACAAAATAAATAACAACAAACAACATAATTTTGGATACATCTCCACTAAATAAGATATACTATGCTAATAATTGTTGTAATTTTTTGTTTGTCATACTAAAACTAAGGTTTGGTAATCATGTGATAATTTCCTATTTGTGAAAAGGCATACATCTTCATCAATTAAATTAAATTAAACAGCAGCACTTGAAAGTTGGTGAGTGTGTGGAAATAGCACCATATTTTCATTATTGTTGTATTTTATGATTGACTAAATACTGAGTTTGATCAATCTGTTGATTCCTCCTCTTCCTCTTTCAACTGTTCACGAAGCACAGCCAAGTTGGGTCTTTGGCAAAGCTTTTTCCATGCCTGATCTAATGTTTGCTGATCGGATCGCTGTGATTGTTTGCGCTTTCTGTTAGATTTTGCATTGTTTGTATACTTGGAATATGAAGTGTGAAAATTTGATGGCTTAATAGAGCTACTTGTGGCTGTAGACCTAAAAATTAAGAGAGTGAAACAACAACAATAACAACAACAACAAACAACGTTTCAGCAATTATTAGGTACAATCATAACAGCCACTCACGGTGCATTATCTTTGTCAGAGGATATTTCAATTACCTCTCCTTGTATAAATGTAGGTGGTCGGATGATTCTCTCCCTTTTGATGGAGAGCTGTGAAGGTCCATCTGATACACAAAGGGGAGGGGTAGGTGACTCATACATATCTTCAATGTCTGATGGGAAATCTCGAGTAGGCCGGGGCTGAGGAACTTGTCTTGGAGGTGTGGCTTCTGTTCGCCACGAGAGTAGACTGTCTGATCTTCGGGGCGTCCTGTTCATCATTGGTTGAGAAACACGATACTGTTGTAGGACTTGAGATGAATTTGAGCCCCTCTGAAGGCCTAGTCTAAATGGTCTATCATGAGAAGCCCTGTGGTCTGAATGAAGATCATTGTTGGAATGATTATCATTCAGCTGAATTTCGTCTATTCTATTGTGATGCGATTCTTGACGATGGTTGTGACTGTGGAAAAGTTGGATATTCAATTGATGGTTCCAGGGTGCCAATTCTTGTGCAGGGGGTTCATCAGAAGGTGGATCATTATTTACCTGGTCCATATCATTGTATTCGCCTTCAATCTCCTGCCTGTCATTTGCTGGAGCTGGGCGTAGAGAAGGTGAAGAAAGTCTCATTGATTGGAATCTTGGATTAAAAGCAATCTGTGGGCCTTTACCATCCTCTTCTCCGGCAAGAGGGGGTAAGAAAAACCACCCTCGTGTTGTACTGTGAATGCTTCGACTGCACCAAATGCGATCGGAACCAGTGCATGGAATCCAAGCCATTTCATCAAATTTTGATCTGATGGCTGCATGAATTCTTGATAAATGACTTCCTGTGACATTGTCAAGAAGATCCACCCAGTGATGGTAATACGAGCACTTTGGATAGTTTTGGACTTTTGTTGGATAAGGCTTGCGAGGAAACAGGCGCTCAAAGTGTAGATTCCATGCGTCCAGGGTACAATAAGTATATTGCACACCGAAAAAGGGAAGCTGAGCAGACTTATAAAGGTCTTCTTTTCCCTGTGTAAGTCGTAGTGCACGTGGAATGTTGGTCCATGCTCCATCCCGTGCTGATTTTTTATTTGGAGATTCGAGTAGTAGATCCAGGAAGAATTGCTCCATTAGAATTTTAACCTGTGTTTGAATGTCGATATTGGGATGATTTTCTGCACACAGAACATCCATTGCATCCCGGTTGCCCCCACCATTATGGATAAAATGTTCCACATCAGGTCCACTCATTCTGTGTCGAGCACGACAATGAACATTTTCAAGAAGATCCCGCCGGATGATAGGTTGGGGTCGGTTGGCAGGACGGATATGTTCCACAGATTCAGTTGGCTGTCGTGAACGAGTTGAAGTGCGATCAGGATTGATGAATCGCCCAGGAAGCTTTTGGGAGGCAACACCCATCACTTGTCTGACTTCATCCAATGTAAGATTGAATGCTTTTTTGATGGCTTCTTCAGAGATTGACTTGTGAAAAGGCAATCGGAATGCACCACTGTCATCAGTGACTATATCACAAACAAAATATAGTCCAGCATCAAACATTAGAGGGTGGGTATGCTGAGGGTCATCCCCATGGTCGGCTTCGCTATAAAAATCATAATCATTTGGGACCAATTGACATGCTTCTCTTGCAATCTTTAAGGACCATTCGTCTGGTCGCCTGAACAACCCATTGAGAATCCAAATCACCATTGCCCCTAGCCCAAGTGTACAATCAGATTTCCGATCACGAATGTCATTGTGTGCCAAATTCAAGGTGATCATATGAAGTGCAGCAAGGCGATACCATTTGAACAGCCTATGTCAAATTGAGCTGACACGATCAACAGAAACTGAAATGGAATGATGACATACCAGAAGTCCTTGGATGGAATGGAGACTAAGGAATTATCAAGAATTGTGAAGGGGATATTGATAAGAGTGTTGGTAGCATGCGACATTGGGACTCGGACTTCGAGGCAGGCAGCACCATTTTGCACCTGGTTTCCATTTGGACCTTCACCAGTGCATTCAAATATAACCTTGCTCATGGTCTCCATTTTTTTGATGACAGCTTCTAAATCCGATGTCTTGAGAAGGCACTTTGGATTGACTGGGTTAAAGAGACCAGGATGAAGCTGGTATGAGACAGATTTCTCGGTTGTGTATGCCTGAATATAGCACACTTGGTCTTGCAATTCATTCTGTGTTGTGGGGCAGTAGCGAAAACCCGTAAGATCTGAAAGATGCATAAGATGATCTGTATAAAAAATGGGTCATCGAAGAATTTGCTTGATATCTTCTTCATCCAAAGAGGGTAAGCAATGGCACAAAAGCATAAAATGCCCTCCATTCCTCCAAGTTGTAATGTAGTCCATTCGACCAAACTCGAGAGCAATATCAACTAGCCATTCATCCATATTAATCTGGTTCATATCAAGGCAATCAATAAATTGATTCCAAGCTATTTCTCGATCATTCGCAATGCGAGGATTGTGAACCATGGAAGCCTTGAGCCCGCGAAATTCATGTACAAAGTATGCATCACGGAAGTATGGCTTGAGTAAGCAGAGAGTTCGCAGATATTGATGACCAAATTCTGGAAGAATCATTTTGGGAACATCCAAGGAGCCTTCATGAATTCAGTAATTCTTGTCTTGAAACAATACCATTGCTGAGTCATAGCTGACTGGCCAATGGGTTGCCAGAGTTGACATATATCATAAAACGAGTGGGCGAAGGCAGCAATCATAAATGATTTTCAAATCCTCTTGTGGAATCAGAGGACTGTCATAGAGTTCAAACATATGAGGTAAGAAGACTCGGATAGTTGAGTGATTTGTGACTTTTCCAAAAGTGAAGTTGGGAATCTTGTACATTGGAACTTGAATTTCTCGATTCTGAAGAAGATTTACTTCAGTGTGTAATATTTCATAAATTTAAAATGTAAGCTTACACCTCGAAATGCTTTCGCCTTTAGGTGGTTATTTGTCCTCAATGTCGTATGGAATGGAGGGATAGGACATAATGCAATATGCTTTATGTAGGGTAAATCTTCTGAAATTCCGATTAGAGAATCGAAATTGCGAGTGCACTCATATTGAAGGTGCGGTGGTAACAGTTGAGATGAATTGATGCTAATGTGCCTTGTATTACCAGCACCATCGATGGTGCGTCCAGCAAGAACAAATTTGTAAAACCTTGCTGCCACTTCTTTCTCCTCTTCAAGTGTTTGATCATCAATCTGGATAGAACAGTATAGGGTGTTGGCTTCTTCCATGAACTCAGAGAGAGTTAATCCAAGAGCAACAGCTTCACAGCCATCTGGATAACTTCTTCCAGAATCAATAGCAAGAGAGTCCAGTGAGGGAGATCTGGAAGGTCTGGAAGGTATAGAAGGGGACATTTAGGGAACGACTGTTTGCAAAGGTCCCTATGTGTACTCTTTGAATTATAAGCATTTTCTTTGTTGATTCAGGAACGATGCAAAAATTCACACTGTACATAAGTCTTACAGGATAAAACATAGAGGCACTAAAGGATTCTGATTCTGGAAAAGTAAGGTGAAAGGAAAACACATAAATAATATAATATACATATTTTATGAAATCAAGTGGAATTCACTAATATTGTAATGAATTCAACTTTTTGAACTATTCCATGGTAGTCATGGACGGCCACATGTGTGTGTGACATGGTTAGACTAGCCATTACTTCACTATTGCTCAAGTATCATCATTACACATAAAATACATATTAAATGAAATCAAGTGAACTTGATTAACATAGTAATAAATTCAATGTTATAAACTGTTTCAAGGCCATCCAGGACGGCCCATACTGTGTGGGACTAATTGGTATAATAGCCATCACTACACTATTGCTCAAGTACCATTATTACAAATAAAAATACATAATGAATGAAATCAAGTGTACTTATTAATATGGTAATTCATGTGTGTGTGACACATTGTTAGACTAGCCATTACTTTAGTATTGCCCAAGTACAATCATTACACATAGAAATAAAAATCAAGTGAAATCAAGTGTACTTAATTTATATGTTAATAAATTCAATGTTATGAACTGTTCCATGGCTGTCCAGGACAGCCACATGTGTGTGGGACACTTTAGTGTACTAACCATCACTATGTTATTGCTCAAGTACTATCATTACACTTAAAAATACATATTGAATGAAATACATTGTACTGGACATATGTTCTAATAAATTCAATGTAATGTACTCTTCCATGGCCGTCCAGGACGGCCACATGTCAGTGGTATATAATATTATTCTGGTCATCACTACACAAATGCTCACCAACACTTATATAATAATACATATTGAATGAAATCAAGAGTACTTGATTAATATGCTAATGTTTTGAATGTTTTGAATGTTTTGATATGTGGAATGGCCGTCTGGGACGGCCACATGTGTGTAGGGCACACTAGTATATTTACTTATACTTCACTATTACTCAAGTACCAACCCTACACTAAAAAATACAAACTGAATGGTATAATATGTATTTGACTAAGATTGCAGTAAATTCAATGTTATGAACTGTTCCATGGCTGTCCAGGACGGCCACATGTGTGTGTGTCACATTAGTTTATTAACCATCACTACACTATTGCTCAAATACCAACATTACACTTAAAAATACATATTTTAATGAAATCAAGTGTACTTGATTAATATGGTACTGAATTCAATGTTTTGATATATTGTACATCCGTCCAGGACGGCCACATGTGTGTAGGGCACATTAGTCTACTAACCAACTCTACACTAATGCTCAAGTACCAACCTACTCTTAAAAATATATACTGAATGGAATAATGTGTATTTGATTAATAAGGTAATGAATTCAGTGTTTTGATATGTTGTTTGGCCGTCCAGGACAGCCACATGTGTGTGGGTCACATAAGTATACTAACAATCACTACACTATTGCTCAAATACCAACCTTACACTTAAAAATACATACTGAATGGAATAATGTGTACTTGATTAATATGGTACTGAATTCAGTGTTTTGATATGTTGTATGGCCGTCCAGGACGGCCACATGTGTGTGGGTCACATAAGTATACTAACAATCACTACACTATTGCTCAAAAACCAACCTATCACTTAAAAATACATACTGAATGGAATAATGTGTACTTGATTAATATGATAATGAATTCAATGTTTTGATATGTTGTGTGGCCGTCCAGGATGGCCACATGTGTGGGACACATTGGTATACTAACCATCACTACACTATTGCTCAAGTACTAACCTTACACTTAAAAATATCTACTGAAACGAATAAAGTGTACTTGATAAATATGGTAATAAATTCAATGTTGTGAACTGTTTCATGGCCATCCAGGACAGCCACATGTGTGTGTGGACACATTAATATACTAACCATCACTACACTATTGGTCAAGTATCAACCTTACACTTAAAAATACATACTGAATGGAAAAATGTGTACTTAATTAATATGGCAATGAATTCAATGTTGTGAACTGTTCCATGGCCGTCCAGGACGGCCACACGTATGTGGGACACATTAGCTTTCTAACCATCACTACACTCTTGCTCAAATGCCAATCTTACACTTAAGAATACATACTGAATGGAATAATGTGTATTTGACTGAATAACATTATTATGAACTCAATGTTGTGAACTGTTTCATAGCCGGCCAGGACGGCCACATGTGTGTGTGGACACATTAATATACTAACCATCACTACACTATTGGTCAAGTATCAACCTTACACTTAAAAATACATACTGAATGAAATAATATGTATTTGACTAAGATTGTAATAAATTCAATGTTGTGAACTGTTCCATGGCCATCCAGAATGGCCACATGTGTGAAACATATTGTTAGACTAGCCACTTCACTATTGCACAAGTATTATAATTAAACTTAAAAATATATATTAAATGAAATAAAATAGATTTGACTGATATTGTTATAAAATCAATGTTTTGATCTGTTTTCTCACCATCCAGGACTGTTACATGTGTATAGGGCATATGATTAGACTATCCATTACTTAAAATATATTAAATGAAATAAAGTGTATTTGACTAATATTGTAATTAATTTAATGTTTGATCTATTCAGTTGCCATCTAAAATGGCTACATGTATGTGAAACACATTAGTATACTAGCCATCTCTATACTATTGCTTAAGTATCTCTAAAATGATTATAAATATACATATACTGAATGAAATTATATGTGTTTATATTATAATGTAATAAATTTAATGTTATGAGCAGTTCCATGGCTATACAGAATGGCCATGTGTGTGTGGAACACATGGATATACTAGCCATTACTACACTATTTCTCAAGTACCATCTCATAATTAAAAAATAAATATTAAATAAAACACATTATATTCAACTTATATTGTAAGAAAATTAATGATGCAAACAATTCTATGGTTGTTCAGGATGGCCACAAGTGTGTTGGATACATGATTATACTAGCCATCACTACACTATTATTCAAGTAACATCTTAATATGATAATATTTATATTTAATAAAACAAGAGTATGACAGAATGGTTTGTCAGAGGCCTTAATCTGTTAATCACAGAAAAAGTAATCAGAAACAAGGAAGATATCCTTAAAGATTGGATCAAAGCCAGTTTCAAGCAAATGAGACAAATCAAATGAGTCCAAGATCTGAAAGAAAATTGGTACAAAGCAGAAACCAAATATTCAAATGCAATGAATGTCAATGTTATCAGACTATCCCCATTTAATCACACTAAACATATCAAGAAAAATTGCTGCTTTATTTGTCATCAAGTAGGGTGCTCCACAAGGAACTGTTCATGACCAGGAATGCCTTCCCACACTACTAAGTTCCAAAAGAAGGAACAAGTCAAAGAGATCTCTGATATCACCCCTATCTCCTCAGCAATTGCTGATTACATTAAAGTTCTCAAAAACCAGAATATTAAGAAGGAAGATGTAATCAAAATCCTCAAAGAAGTATAAGAAGAATCCATCTACCAAGGGAAAGAGGAAGAAATCATCACTAAAATAAGCATGGAGGAATTAAGGCCACGAGTGGAAAGAGTAAAGGGTTTTTGATGAGGAGAGCTCCATCAGTGTATTACTTTTCTACAACCTGGAATGTAAATTCTACAGAAAGAAAGTCAATCACAATCCCCATTCAAATACTTCTAGAAACCACTGAAATCCAAGCCCTAGTTGACAGTGGAGCAACCAACTGCTTCACTAATAAATTCATTGCCCAGAAACTATGACTCCCTCTCATCAGACTAAAAATAAGGAGGATAGCTATAAATGCCAATGGAACTTCCAACAAGGAAGGAGATATAACCCACAAAACCACCATCACTACAAATATAGGAGGAAGAAGGGAAACAAGAAATTACTTAGTAATCAAATGCAGGAAGACCAACATGATATTAGGAATGAGCTGGCTAACATGCCATAACCCAATAATCAACTGGGTACAAAGGAATCTCAAAGGGGGAAAGAAAAGTCTGGATCTGGAGGAACAGTGATATCTGATCAAATATTTCACCACCAACCTAGAGGAAGACCCAAATGAAGAAGTTCTCATCCAATGTTATACAGAATTTGAGGAAATCCACAAACTTATGATCTCCACTGACATTGCCAGAAAGGAACACAAGGAAAAAGTAATCCTACCAGCCAAATTCCTACAGTTCCAGAAAGTTTTCTCAGAAGAAGCTACCACTACCCTACCACTGAAGAGAACTTACAACCACCATATCAACCTTCTTTCATCCTTTACCCTCCAAAGAGCCAAGAATTATCTTCTGAACCCAGAATAAATGGAGGCCTGCAGAAAGTTCATTGACAAATATTTTAAAAGCAGAAAAATCCAACCATCCAAATCCCTCCAAGCATCCCTGTTCTTCTTTGTAGATGAAAAGGATGGAAAACTCAGATTCTGTCAGGACTACCAATATTTGAATGAACACACCATTAAAAATGCCTACCCACTACCACTGATCAGGGATCTTATTGACAAACTCTGGGAATCTATGATCTTCACTAAGATGGATGTAAGATGGGGATACAATAATGTCTGAATAGTACCAGAAGACTGCTGGAAAGCAGCCTTTATTACACCAATAGGACTCTTTAAACCAACAGTAATATTTTTCAGTCTCTGCAACTCCCCTGCTATCTTCCAAGCTCTGATGGATGACATCTTTGCTGACTACCTAGCAGAAGGGTGGTTGATAATATATATGGAGAATCTTCTCATCCACTCCCCAAATCAGAAAATCCATGATGAAAAAATCAGGAAGGTCCTAGAATGACTGATGAAGTATAAATTATATCTCAAATTGGAAAAATGCTCCTTTGATATAAAGATCACAGAATACCTAGGAATGATTATCTCCAAAGAACACACTGAGATGGACCCAATAAAGCTAAAAGCCATTAAAGAATGGAATCCCCCTACTTTGGTAAAAGGAGTATGCTTCTTTCTAGGATTCTGTAATTTCTACCAAAAGTTCATTGAGGGATTCTCCACCAAAGCATGACCTCTTATTTAATTGACAAAAAAGGAAACTAAATGGCATTGGGGAGAACCACAAGAAGATGCTTTCAGGGATCTACAACAACAATTTCTCAAGAAACCTGTCCTCTCTATCCCCAACCCTGCAAAAGCCTTCTTTGTCATGACAGACATATCCCTAGTAGGAACAGGAGGAGTACTAATGCAAAAAGACACCAATGGAGATCTCCACCCATGCACATACTGGTCTAGTACCCTATCCCTAGCAGAACAAAATTATGACATCTATGATAAGGAACTCCTAGGAGTCATCCATGCCCTAGATGATTGGAGACACTACCTAACTGGGATTAATCATCCAGTAACACTCCTCACAGATCATAAAAACCTTCTTTACTTTAAGGAACCATGAAAACTATCCCAATGGCATGCCAGATGGTGGCTATTCCTACAAGAATATGACCTTATCTTCCACCATCTCCCTGGAACCCAAATGGGCCTGGCCAATGCATTATCCAGATTACCTAATCCTGACCTGACTGATGATAACTTGGAACTCCAACTACTTCCCAAAGAACTATTTGTTAACCAAATAGATCTTGTTACGATCTCTGATAGGGATTATCTTGGTCATCGAAGAGACTGCTTCTGTACAACATGTTGGTTATGGATAGGGAACGGATACGACGTCAATGAACTAGATCCCCCACTGGAAGAGGAACCAGCCTGGCCACAGGCTGATGAGTGGATGGAATAGTGGGTCGAAAGTCGGACAACGGACCCCCTTCTTTCTCATTTTGATACCCAAAAGCTGAGTTCCTATTTCCACCTCAGTATTGAGGATGCTTTTAGGTTGTTGATCTACTTCAGATCTTCTATCAATGACCTCTCCATTTGATGTACCAATATTTCAGCTCTCCTCATGGAGGCTATATTGCCTTATCTCTTATCCAGTATGTCAGGCATCACCAGCCCCTTTTTCATTTACCGTAATATCGGACTACCTCTTTCCTTGCCTCATGTAAGGTGCAGCACTTGTGGATCTCGATCTGCAGTACCTCTTTCCATCCATATATAGGGTCTATACCTTAGGGGATCACTATAAATATGGTAGCCGTCTGTACTTGTAGCCTCAGCTAGATCTACGCAATCACAAGTGTGGTATCTAGTTTCCTCAGTGTGAAAGAGCCACTGCAGCGAATCTCCAAGGATTTCTATTAGTCTTCGCACTACTACTGAGTGTGCGCTGTGGTAAAGGATCAGACTAGGTGTCATGCTTGTCCAGCATAACATTAGATCTAGCTGAACTATCACCCCTTGTAACATCAAGAAGGATACCCACCAACAGACAAGATTTTGTTCAGAAGATTCACCATACCTGTGGACTCTGACTTGGATCCACAACCACAAGACGACCAAGCTGAGGCCATCAGAAACTCCCCAGTTCCTCCTCGACATCTTCGCATCCCGGGAAGAAGCGGAACTCCTAGAACATCTGATCCACCCTTCACCGGTAGACAACCAATGCATTGCCGACCTTCTGCGTCAGAACCCATCCCTCCAGTCACTACTCGAGAGACTGTCATCACCCGAAGGAGTCCATCTCCTATATCTGTTGAACTACCATTTGTATCTGAGGGTACTTCGAGAAGGGAGCCAGAGTCTCATCAGAGCAGACCACCCACCCCAGAACCAGAACTGATTCAGGTAGAAGAAGAAGAAGACTTCACCCTCGGAATACCAATACCCCCCAGAAAAGAAAGAATGTCCACAGCAAAAGAACTCCGAGCTGGTTGTCCAGTGGATTTCTCAGGAAAAGCAGAAGATGCTAAGTGGTGGATCTTATCCATGTCAGCCTACTTTTTACTAAACAAAGACCTCTACGACACAGAGATGAAGAAGATCTTCACCTATCTCAACAAAATGAGTAAAGGGAGAGGAAGAGTATATGCCGAAGGATGGTATACTGCTCACAATTCAAGGAGTGACGAAGAAAAGAAGAAGTACAAATATGAGACATTTGCTATTGACTTCTCCAATTCTTTCATATTGGAAGAATCTCATAAAGATAGCTGAAGAAAACTCACCCAGATGCATATGAAACAAGGACCATCCACTATGGCTAACCTCCAGGAGTATATTCAGGATTTCCAACTCGAAGCAGCAAACTCCAAGGAGAAGAGCGAAGGAGCCCTATGCGAATGGTTTGTCAAGGGACTTAATTTCAATATCTCCTCCCCCATCGTCCTACAAGGAGAACCGGATACATTGAAATCTTGGATCGATAAGTCATACACCAGGATGAGACAAATCGAAAGAGAAAGGGACCTCAGGGGAAACTGTCTCTCCTACTCTGGAGGAGGAAGCAACGGAAGAAGTCATGATCCAAACACCATGGACGTAGACATTATCAAACTCTCCCCAGTAGAGAAAGCAAAACACATCAGGGAAAAGAGATGCTTCATATATCACAAAGTTGGCTGTTCCACCAGGAAACACCCAAGGGATCACCCTCAGGGTCAGAATCAGGGAAATAGGGATAGCCAAGGAACACAAGTGAAACCCCAGGAGAAAATCTGGGAAGTAAAAGAAGAAGTTGGGGTAGCCAATGAATATGTAAAGAAACTGACTAATGAGAAAAAGGTTAATCAAGACGACCTTCTCAGAGTGTTGAAACAGGTGTATGATGAAGACTATATGCCCATGGAAGTAGATGATGAGGTTAAGGAAGAAACAGTTGCCAAGGTGGAAGTCCAGTCCACATTCTCTAAAGAAATGATCGCTCATATTGCCAAAGTAAAGGGTTTTTAAAGAAGGGGCATGCCATCGTGTCATGACTCCCTAGACTTCCGTCTATACTAGTATTCAATGATCCCAATGCAATTCAAATCCTGATTCTCATACATAACCTAGACAGAAGAACCACAATTAAAACCCGAGCTCTAGTAGACTATGGAGCAACCAATTGCTTCATAGACTTGTCCTTTGCTAAAAGACATGGACTCCCCTTGGAATGACTCAGACAACCCAGGAATGCTATAAATGCTGATGGAACTAAGAATGCTGGAGGAGAAATACGATACAAGACTACAGTGGAAATAGAAATATCTGGAAGAAAAGAAAAACAAACCTTTCTCATCATCAGATGCAGGAAAACCGACATTATCCTAGGAATGACATGGTTAAAACAAGTAAACCCAAATATCAATTGGTCAACTGGACACTTGTCCATACCAGAAAGAACTTCTTGTATAAAAGACGACATAGAACCACAGAGATATCTCGTCAAGTATCTCTCTTGCGATCTTACCCATCCAAATGAAGAAGTAGTAATCCAACACTGTGGAGATGAGGAAGACCTTGAAGAAATCAGAAAAACCACTATATCCACTGAACTGGCAATAAATGAAAAAAAGGAGGAAGTAAAACTTCCAGAAAAATTCAAACAATATTCTCTGAAGAAGCCACCCATAAGGTTCCCCCTTCCCATCCTTATGATCATCGCATTGATCTGGACAACTCCTTCACTCTGAAACAAGCAAAAAACTACCCCCTCAACTCCACTGAAAGCGAAGCATGCAGGAAGTTTTTAAATGAACAACTAGCTGTTACGATTCATTCCTGGGACATAGCTGAGTGCTACACGGACTACTCTTTTTCCTTTGATTTCCTTACTTTGACTTACCTATCGATTCCTAGATGAGTCCTTTACCTTCCATGCGGATATGCTCCGTTTCTCTGACTCATCTAGCCTTTGTCATTCTTGCTTACTTGAACCCCCTTTTGTCATAGACATTTCCCTTTGATCCGATTACTCAGTGTACATCAGTCATGGATGAGTCATTCTTATCTCTTATCTTGGTTCAATCCTTGACCCTTCTGACTCATCCATTCCATTATCACCCTGGCTTATCCATTCTTCCTGACTTAGCCCCTGATCTCAGATCACTTTCCATTTCTCTGGCTAAGTCAACACTTCTTTGATATTTCATTGTCTTCTTAGACACTCTGGTGACTCATCCACCTGATTCATCACCAGTACCCTTGACCCTATCCCCTCTGCCCTATTTCCTCTCTTGTACTACACAGCCGCCTCCCCTGATCAGTACTTATAGCGGCTTCCTTGTACCATAGTTCCCTATCTTAGTCCTCCCTTGAGGAGTCCCTACTTCCCCATAATCCCCTCTCACCCTTGTCATGATTCCTTGACATCTCCTGTATCCTCTACCTTCCTGAATCTATCGTCTGTCTTGCATCTTTGTCGTCTGTGCGCCTCAGACATCCAAACTGTCATTTCATGAAGACCTTCGGATTCCCCTGCGACCTCCCTGACCGCTGTCGTGCTGAGGTCCTTCGACCCTGAGCATCGGTGATGTTCCTCAGTTACCTCTCCTCTTGTCACATCACCATCTCCCCGCAATTACTGATGGCCCTCTCACTTCCGATCTCGTGTCCTCTGGCCATTCCTCTACATGTACCTGGCAGTACCCTCTGCCTTCCATGCCTATAGTGATATCCATCGCTCTCTCGAATCCCTGGTGATGTCCTCCTTTGTCATCCATCACCAACCCTTTCGCCTTCTCTAGAACTTACCTTTGCCCGTCCCTCCTTCTTTGTTTCTGCTCTCGTGTAGGGCTACAAGGGCTACACTTAGACCTACCCGGTACAAGCATAATACTAGCGGCTGGAAAAATCAAACTGTCACAATCCCCCCAAGCCTCCCCTTTCTTTTTTGTAAACAAGAAGGATGGCAAACTCAGACCCTGCCAGGACTACCGATACCTCAACTCCCACATCATTAAGAATGCTTACCCTCTCCCACTTATATCTGATCTGGTGGATAAAGTAAAGGGATCGAAAGTGTTCACAAAGATGGATGTAAGATGGGGATATAACAATGTATTAATCAGACCAGAAGACATATGGAAAGCTGCCTTTATCACCCCATGCAGTCTATTTGAACCAACCGTAATGTTCTTTGGTCTATGCAATTCTCTGGCTACTTTCCAAGCACTCATGGATGATATCTTCGTGGATTATATCGCCCAAGGATGGCTGATTATCTATATGGATGATCTTCTCATCCACTCCCCTACCCAGAATAAACAAAATGAATGAATTCAAAAAGTCCTACAAAGAATGATGGAACATGAACTATACCTCAAACTAGAGAAATGCACCTTTGATGCCTCTAAAGTGGATTACCTAGGAATGATCATATCTAAGGATGAACTATCTATGGACCCAACCAAACTAAAAGCAATTGAAGGATGGCTTCCCCCAACTACAGTAAAAGAAGTATGATTATTCCTTGAGTTCTGCAACTTCTATAGAAAATTCATCCCTGGATTCTCTGACATTTGTTGACCCCTTGTCACCCTCACCACTAAGAACCAACCTTGGCAATGGACCAACAAGGAAAATGATGCATTCCTCACCCTGAAGAAACACTTCCTCAATCGACCAGTCTTGTCCATTCCTGACCCAAAGAAACCATTCTACGTCATGATGGACACTTCCCTAGGAGCAACCAGAGGAATTCTTATGCAGAAAGACGGCAATGGAGATCTACATCCTTGCGTCTATCGGTCGTCCACTCTATCCCCAGCAGAAAGAAATTATGATATCTACGACAAGGAACTCCTAGGGGTAATTCATGCCCTAGAAGATTGGCAACATTATCTCAGAGGAACAGAAAACCAGGTCACTATCCTCACTGACCATAAAAATCTATTATATTTCAAGGAACCCAGAAAACTCACCTGATGACATGCCCGATGGCAACTATTTCTACAAGATTATGACCTCACATTCCACCACGTACCAGGAAAAGATCTCTCTCCTGCCGACACCTTATCACAAAAGGATCTCCCACCCACCACCAATGACAACACTGATCTTCTCCTACTACCAGACGACCTTTTTATCAGAAAAATAGATTTAGCCCTTCAAGAGAAAATCACCACCTCTACCCCATCCGACCCCCTTGTATTAAGAGCCCTACAACACCTCGATGATGGCGTCACCCTTCCCCTACCCCACTCATCCCCCCATAACTGGACTTATGACAATGGAAAACTTTACTACCAGAAAAGACTATACATCCCCGAACCCACCTGCCACCCCCTCATCCACTTCCTACACCACTCCATAGCTGGGGGCCATAGTGGACAGTATAAAACCATTCAAATACTATCTAAGGACTATTGGTGGCTGGGCATGACCTCTTTTGTCCACCATTTCATTGCAGGATGTCCTATATGTCAAGCTAACAAAGTCCTTATCCATCCAACACTCCCCCCACTCTCCCCCATTCCCACTTCCACGAACCACCCTTTCCAATACATATCCATGGACCTTATCACCGATCTTCCCCCTAGCAATGGCTTTGATAGCATTATGGTTGTGGTCGACCATGGCCTTACTTGGGGGGTAATTTTCATCCCAACAAATAAAACTGTATCAGTAGAAGGAGTGGCTTCACTCTTTTTCCACCATGTATTCAAACGGTTCGGGCTATATGACAAATGTATCTCAGACAGAGGCCCTCAATTCACCTCAGCATTCGCCAGAGAACTCACCTGTCTACTCGAATATGATGTTGCCCTCTCCACCACATATCATCCCCAAACCGACGGAGAAACTGAACAAGTAAACCAGGAACTAGAAAACTACCTACGAATATTCTGCACTAACCAACCAAACAAATGGACGGACCTCCTCCCCATTGCAGAATTCCTTCACAACTCCACTATCCATTCTGCCACCAAACAAACTCCTTTCTTCACCATGATGGGTTATGAACCACACTCTTATCCCCCACTTGGAAAAACCTTCCTCCCCGCCACAGAAAACTGCCTGAAAACCTTAGAAAACGCCAAAGAAGAAGCCAAAGCCACCCTTATCTTATCTCAACAATCCATGACAAAGAGAATCCGATCAAACTTTAAACCTTGAAAGATAGGGGATAAGGTTTGGTTATCAAACAAAAATTTGAAAATCCTGTATATCTCCCAAAAACTCGCCCCTAGACAAGAAGGACCATTTGAAATCGCTAAGGTTCTTTCCCCACTTACATATCAACTAAAGCTACCACCCACCTGGAAAATTCATGACATCTTCCATGCCTCCCTTCTTTCCCCATTTACTCGGACGGAAGAGTACGGAGTTCCATTTACCTCACCACCCCCAATGAAGATAGATAATGAAGAAGAATACAAGATTGATCAGATCGAAGCACATAGGGGCCCCCCTGCCCACCAACAATATCTTGTTTGATGGAAAGGATATCCCTCTTTGGAAAACACTTGGGAACCAGAAAGAAACTTCACCAACATGGACTCTATCCTGAAAGACAATAAAAACCTTCACTCACATTTCTATTTTCGAACCAGGATGACGAGTCCATTTCTGTCAAACTCACAAGGAAAAACACGCCTTCTTCTGCACTATTGCTTATTGTCCTTACCATACCTCCCCTTGGTGACCTCACAGTGGTGTACTCCAATCAAATCCACATTGACCCCCTTTGTGCTAGTCGCCCTTTTCTCTACAATTCTGTTATCCCTTCTTCTTTTCCCATCAACATGAATATTTATCTTTCCTCCATTTCAGACATTTATATCATAGATACCCTTCCAATCTCCGAATGTCAAAGACTATACGCCCTCTTCCTGGATACTCCCACCACTCTCGAACACCTCCTCAACCACAATGATCTACAGTTCCCTTCCCCCCTCCTCACGACCATCTTCTCCTACTGAAGCCTCGCAATACTCCACAATGTGGCAGCCTCATCACCCCACTTTCCCAACAATGCTACCAACGCCCTTGAAGAGTCCATGGAGCACGTCCTGGACACCCTCCATCACCTCAACTTCGACCGAACCATCGGATCCCTCCCTGCTGTCCCCCTTATCAACTTCATCGAGAAGATATTCCAGGACCAACCTCAGGTTATTCGACTCAGAGGATATAGATCTGGAAGATATTATCGAAGTATCATCCAAGCTTGCACTGGAAATTTCACTGATGCGATTATTGCGCCTAACCAGATCCCCCCACTCCCGTGCCATGGCCCTAGTGGAAGGGATACTCATTCCATTGCATTATCTACCAGATTGTCTTCTGAAGAACAAACCAACCAGCTCCCTCTCCCCACCAGACCCCCTCTCATTGACAGAATCGACGAACCTTCCACCAGACAACTGGTACCTCGACAACCTTATCCCACTCTTCACTGTCGACTCTGTAAGGCCGACAATCACTCCATCAGATCTTGCAAGTCCTACATCTGCCCCCACTGCAACATCCCTGCTCCCAGACACGGTCCTCACCAATGTCCAGATCGTCCCAGATCCCCAGGGTCGGAGAATGAGGATGGATCTATGGCATGAATCGGGGTTTCAGCCATATGATGGAGGTAATGTTACAATCTCTGATAGGGATTATCTCAGTCATTGAAGAGACTGCTTCTGTACAACATGTTGGTTATGGATGGGGAATGGGTACGATGTCAATGAACTAGATTCCCCACTGGAGGAGGAACCAGCCTGGCCACAGGCTGATGAGTGGATGGAAAAGTGGGTTGAAAGTCAGACAACGGACCCCCTTCTTTCTCATTTTGATACCCAAAAGCTGAGTTCCTATTTCCACCTCAGTATTGGGGATGCTTTTAGGTCATTGATCTACTTCAGATCTTCTATCAACGACCTCTCCGTTTGATGTACCAATATTTCGGCTCTCCTCATGGAGGCCATATTGCCTTATCTCTTATCCAGTATGTTAGACATCACCAGCCCCTTTTTCATTTACCATAACATCGGACTACCTCTTTCCTTGCCTCATGTAAGGTGCAGCACTTGCGGATCTCGATCTGCAGTGCCTCTTTCCATCCATATATAGGGTCTATACCTTAGGGGATCACTATAAATATGGTAGCCGTCTGTACTTGTAGCCTCAGCTAGATCTATGCAATCACAAGTGTGGTATCTAGTTTCCTCAGTGTGAAAGAGCCACTGCAGTGAATCCCCAAGGATTTCTATTAGTCTTCGCACTACTACCAAGTGTGCACTGCGGTAAAGGATCAGACTAGGTGTCACACTTGTCCAGCATAACAGATCTTGCCCTAAAAGATAAGATCAAAGCATCTTCAAAAAAAGACCCACTGGTGCTGAATGCACTTCAATGCATATATGGGGAAAACCACATCCCTGATAAATCCCACCCTTCTGATTGAATATACAATGAGGGGCAACTTTACTTCAGACATCAACTTTACATATCATCTGAAACACAAAAAGACCTGGTATATTCCATCCATTCCTCAGCCACAGGAGGACATGGAGGACAACACTGCACCATCCAACTTCTATCTAGGGACTACTGGTGGCCAGCACTGTCCACCTTTGTCAAAAAATATATCACAGGATGCCCCATCTGTCAACAAAATAAAAACATAAATAATCCCTTCCATCTGCCCCTTATCCCTATTCCAGCCACCAGTCCACACCCATTTCATATCATAACCATGGATATGATCACCAATCTACCCCCTTTGGATGGAGCAGACTCCATTTTGGTCATGGTGGACCATGGCCTTAGCTGGGGGGCAATTTTCATCCCTACTACCAAAACCATCAATGCAGCAGGGGTAGCAATCCTCTTTTTCAAACATGTCTTCCTGTGATTCGGACTACACTCAAATGTGATCTCTGATAGGGGCCCCCAATTTTTGTCAGCCTTTGCAAAAGAACTAGCCAGACTCCTTGACTACGACATCACTCTCTCTACTGCCTACCACCCACAAACCAATGGAGAAACAGAATGAGTAAACCAGGAGCAAGAAACATACCTAAGGATATTCTGCCAAGGACAGCAAGACCTATGAAGTGAATTACTCCTGATGGCGGAATTTAACCATAACTCCTTGATACACTCCACCACCAAACAAACTCCATTTCACCTCATAATGGGATATAAACCCAGAGCATATCCACCAATCAGAAAAACCCAGAATCCTACCATTGAAGAATGTCTGAAATCACTGATCAATGCCAGGGATGAAGCATCAGCAGCCATCACCCATGCTCAACAAGTCTCTCATATCTACTCAAGGTTCAAACCTTGGAAGAAAGGTGATAAGGTGTGGCTATCCAATAAAAACTTAAAAATCTCCTATCCATCAAAGAAACTTGGCCCAAAAAGGGAAGGCCCCTTACCCATCACAAAAGTACTCTCACTAGTGATGTACCAATTGGATTTACCCCCAACCTGGAAAATGCATAATGTATTTTATGCTTTACTTCTTTCTCCATTTGTCCAGAATGACAAATATGGGATGGCTGGAATGCCACCTCCACCAGAGATCATAGGAGATGCTGAGGAATATGAAATCAAGTCCATCCTGAACCATAGAGGACACCCAGGGTGCAGGTCCTATCTAGTTAAATGGAAGAGATACAGCACCACTGAAAACACATGGGAACCGGAAAACAACTTCACCCACACCAACAAAACTCTGAAAACCTATAAAAAATGACATAAACTCCAGTAATAAAATAACCCACCACCCACTGTGACTTCTAGAAATTCTCCCTCAAACAAGAAAAATCAGATCAATATATCAGACGATTCTCCCATATCTCAGTCTTTGAGCCAAATCAAAAAAGGCACTATATCTGAAAACATATTGAAACTCATAGCTGTTACTACACCATCAGTAACTGCCCATATCACTATTAATCAAAAAATTCCATTCCTTATTGTCAATCACTCCCTCCCCTTATTTTTACCCTATGGACATCCCCCTCTCCCTATTTTAATCACCTTAAAGTTTATCATTCAAATTGGATTTGATCTTTATTCCAATGATATCAATCTCACCTCTCATGCCTCCATTTTCTTCTTTATTTATGTCCCTTATCCTTGCCCTGGTCAAAGACATGTTTAATTTCCAGATCCTTCCCCTCTTCTATAGAAGACTTGCCTTTGCGGCCATCCTAGATGACCCCAGGGAACCACTCTTCTGGAAGCCAATCTCAAGCTGTGCAAACTATCCTCTATTGTCTAGAAACATGACCCTTCTTTTTGTGCTCCAAGTTCAATCACCTTCCAACTTCCCTGGTCACCTGCACTCTATTCTCTGGACCTTGTTCACACTCCTGTGGGAGTTGCCTTTGAGCACTCCCCAGAGTTGAATTGGACCTTGTCATTACCCCTGGTCACATGACCTACCTCTGACTCTTGTGACCTCCTTACCCCCAATTTTAAATATGTGGAATATGAACCTGCAAGGGTGCATGTGACATGATCTATGGGTATAGATCAAAGACATAAAGGATCCCTAGTGTTCTAGCTGTCACTCAACAGTAGACAGGAGACTGATAGAAGTCCAGTAAGATTTTGATAAGTCTTGTACTGCAGCCCTCACTTAGGGATAGCAGGGCAATCAAATACCACATAAATTAAACATAGATCTAGTTGAGATTTCTACTGTACATGGCAGTGGTATTTATAGAGAATAGGGGGTACTACTATGACCATAAAAAGTGATCATGGGTAAGGGGGAGACTGTTTGTGGGCAAAAGGGAATCAAAAATAAGCATGGATGGAGGATGGTAAGATTGCACAGGTGTAGGGGGTGTGATTGAGAAAGGAAAATAGTCCAGAGATAAGAAAGATAAGGTAGATGAAAGGAAACCATTCTGGTAAGAATGGGCATGGATGCAATTACATCCATGTGGAATCTGTAGGCCACTCTGGTGGGGATGTGGTCTCCTCTAACAGCACAGGTGGGGCCTATTCATTCCACCATCCTGGTACTGATTCACCTGTGGGTTCCTCTTCCCATGTAGCCCCTTGGACTTCTCCTTGCCAGAACAAATGCTGGCCTTCTATACTCCCTCTGTAGGCTGCTGTGGAGATATTGGCATTAAGCCAAGGTCTGTCCCCTTCAGAAGGAAAAGGGGTGGCCCTTCTTGGGTAGTCCATATGATGCATGACAGCACAACACATAAGTCCTGTGCCAATTCCACACACCCTCTGCTCCATACTCCTCCTCATCTCTGCCTGTTGGACCTCTGGTCCACTCCCTGGTCTCTCCCTTATTATTCCCCTCAACTCCCTGCACTCCTTTTCTGAAGTTGTTGCTTTACCTCCAGACATCATGGGAATTGTCCTAAACATCCAACCTCCCAGATTGGAGAAGACCCAGAACCCCAAATGAGCTCTAGAGGCCCCATTGGGCCTAGGGTATGAGGTAGAGAGGTATGGTTCTGACAGGATGCTATAATGACATTTAAAATCTTTTTATATTAAAGTTTCACTTAAATCTATGTTTTTCATATGGTGAAATTGACAGGGCCAGTTAGAACTGGGCAAGAGATCAGAACCAAAGTATCAGAGGCCATTAAAATTGGTCAGAGTAGAAGTGGAGGCATAAAATATTCACTTATCATACACTTATGTATGCTTGAATACACTTCAAAGTGTGAAAAGGAAC
>JBBPJU010000293.1:0-28298 GCA_038088875.1 Austroboletus festivus
GATTTCTTTAGTTTGTTCCCTCTTTTGGAACTTAGGGGTGTGGGAAGTGGTTCCTGGTCGTGGATGGTTCCTTGTGGAGCACCCTACTTTATGGCATATGAAGCAATGATTTTCCTTGATATGTTTAGCGCGATTGAATGGAGATAGTTTGATGATGTCTATGTCCATAGCATTTGGGTCTCGCGTTTCTGCTTTGAATCGATTCCCTTTCAGGTCTCGGACTCTTTTGATTTGCCTCATTTGCTTGTGAGCAGATTCGATCCACTCTTTAAGGGTTTCTGGCTCCTTGTTGCCGATTACTTTTTCCGTGATTAGTGGATTCAGGCCCCTGACGAACCATTCCGTCAGAGCGGCATCATCCGTTATCTTTGCTTTCCCAGCGTATAACTGGAAGTCCTGCATATATCCCTGTAGACCTTTCATGGTAGGGTAGGATTCTTTGTCCTTTTGTTTGAGAGCAGCTAACTTCCTTCGATGGTCCAAATGGACCTCCTTTGACGAGAACGCTTCGAGGAATTTTTCTTTAAACTCCTTCCATGTCTGTGTATCAGGAATCGTTGCCTCTTCCTGCTGATTGTAGTATGCTTCTGCGAACATCTTTCCCCTTCCTTTGCTCATCTTGTTTAGTGCAGTGTTGATTTTGTCTTGCCCATATGTGTATATATTGTTGTTTATGGAGAAGTAATTGCTCATGGTCATGATCCACCAAGTAGCATCTTCTCCTTCTCCAGAGAAATCTGTTGGTAATCCAGCTTGTTTTTCTGACATCTTTGCTCTCCCTCTTGGTGGGAGGTCCAGAGCAAAGTCTTCTTCTTCTAAGTGCGACATAGCTGTATTAGGTGGGACAGGAGTTGGAGTCCTGTCAGTTGCAACAGTTTCTGTGTTAAGGACCGGAGGTGTGGATAGGCTCTGAGAAGGGCGACGATAGGTTCTGGTGCTATGGGGCTGGGGGTTGAGATGATAGCTAGGAGTAGTAGAGCCTCCTCCAATTTGCAGTCTTTGAGGTGGATCGGGAAGACGGGTCTCTGGATGTTGTTCGACGTTGTGATTTCCTTCCTCCTCAGGAGGATCAGCGGCGGAGTAAATGGTGGTGGATTTTCCCTAGTGGAGATTTAGGCCCACTAGACTCTTCTTGATAGAACAAGGAGTGAACAAGGTTCAACTAGATCTTTTGTGATGCGATCTATGGATATAGATCAAAGACACAATCGACCCCTAGTTTGTTTAGCTGTCACTCAACAGTAGACAGGAGACTGATAGGAAATCTGGGATAATGGAGAAGTCTTTGACTGCGACCCTCACTCAGGGATAGCAGGGAACCAAATACCACGTAGATTAAACATAGATCTAGTTACCGAACTACTGTACAAGGCAGTCGTATTTATAGGGATAGGGGGAACTGCCATGACCATAAAAAGTGATCATGGGTAGAGGGGGGGACTGTCCTAGGGTAAAGGGGAAAGCAATAAGACTATACATTGGTGGGGGAATGAAGATCGCACAGGTGTAGGGGTGTGATCGGAATGGGAAGTAGTCCAAGTAAGAAACAAAAGATAATGAGATAAAGTTCATATGATTTAATCTAGGGCATGGATGCATCACATCCATGTGGGATCCATAGGCCATTCGGGCGCAGATGTCATCTCCTCTAGTCCTAATGGTGGGGCTTGAACATTCCACCATCCTGGGACGAAATCCCCTAGGGATTCCTCTCCCCAAGTGGCTCCTTTGGCTTCTCCTCCCCAGAACATCTGCCGTCCATCCTCATTCCCTCCGTAAGCGGCAGTGGCAATGTTCCCATTGAGCCACGGTCTATCCCCTTCGTGAGGAAAAGGGGTGGCCCTCCGTGGGTAGTTCACATGGTGCGTGACACCTCCGATCCTCTGGTTCAATGAACCATTTCCAACCTTTCTGATATGCCTTTACCCCTTCAGGCTCGCCTCACTGACTGGAAATTTGTTGATGACATTCTCACCTATCAGGGTCACATTTACATTCCCCTGTCTCTCCACTATGACATAGTCTCCCATTGTCATGATCATCCCTCCGCTGGACACCCTGGCTTCCTTAAAACTCGACAGCTTGTGTCTGCTGACTTTTGGTGGCCAGGCCTCGCTTCCTTTGTCTGCCATTATGTTGCTGGCTGCGCCACATGCCAAGCAAACAAATCCAATACTCACCCCTTGACCCCGCCGCTCTCCCCTATTAAATCCTCTTGTACCCGTCCCTTCCAACAGATTTCCTGTGACCTTATCACCGACCTCCCCCTTTCTTCCGGTTTTGATTCCCTTTTGGTCGTGGTCGACCATGGGCTTACAAAGGGGGTAATCCTCTGTCCAACAAAGAAAATGGTTATGGCAGAAGGGATAGCTACCCTCTTCTTCCACAAAATCTACAAACAATTCAGTTTATATGACAAGATCATCTTAGACAGAGGCCCACAATTCGTGTCTTCCTTTGCCAAGGAACTGGGAACATTATTATAGTATGACCTCGCCCTCTCCACTGCTTACCACCCCCAGACAGATGGAGAAACCGAAAGGGTTAATCAAGAAATTGAAACTTACTTATGCATCGTCTGTGGTAATCACCCATCTGACTGGACAGATCATATTTCCACTGCAGAATTTACTCACAATCATCGCCCCCACTCCATCACAGGAAAATCCCCATTCTATCTTATGATGGGATATGAACCCCTAGCTCTCCCTACTGTGTTCCTCAGCAGCACAGTTCCTGTGGTGGAAGAAAGAGTCAAGAGACTTCTAGCGACCCGAGAAGAAGCCATTGTGGCTCATGAATTAGCCAGACAGCTGATGGCCGCATGATCAAAAAAGCCCTTTATGCCATTTGTCAAAGGAGATAGAGTTTGGTTAGAAGCCCATAATCTGAAGAGGAATATCAATAATCCAAAGTTCGCACCTAAGAGAGAAGGACCCTTTACCATTGTTCAGGTGTTATCTCCTGTCTCTTATTGTTTGCGTCTTCCCAGTACCTGGAAGATTCACCCCGTCTTCCACGCTTCCCTTCTCACCCCTTATCATGAGAATGCGGTATATGGAAAGAACTTCCCTAGACCACCTCCAGAGTTGATAGAAGGCGAAGAAGAATATGAAATTGAGAAGATAATACGTCATCGCGGAACTCCATCAAACCGCTCCTATCTAATCTGGTGGAAAGGGTACTCCGCCGAAGAAGACTCATGGATCCCTGAATGGGACATGAAAAATGCAAAGTCCACCTTAAAAGAATATAAAAACCGTCTTCCTTTCCTTTCATCTCCTTAGCTTCTACTCCCATTGACGCTACCACCCTTCAGATTTCTTATCCTCAAAATGTCTTCCATCTTTAATTTCCTCCTTCATTGACACTCCCGCCTTGACTCCTACTCGTCCCATTACTCCCCTAGTGACTCTTGAAGCCATCGCCGCAACTGCAGATGCCCTGACCACCAGTATGCTTCTCCCTGGTGTACCTTATCCTCCCATGCACGCTGACCCTATGACTGACTCCCCTTTGAACAATGCTCGTCGAGAACAAGTTTATACAGAGATTCTTCGCCACCCCGGGCATGCCTTAGCTATCAATGATGTCCTCCATCCCCATTCGGCACTTCATGACCTTTTTCTAGCTCATTTAGGATGCAGAACCCTAGAAACCATGAGTCGCGTTATGACATCTAACGCTCATCTCACCCTGTATTCATCCAAGTTGTGACGAGTTAGCAAGGACATTCAGACTTTCATTGAAGATGCTATGCATCAGTTGGACATGACCCACCTCTTAGAACAGATCCATGAAGTCGCCAAGGAAAAGGGGGAGCGTTCAGCCGCCTATTGGGAGGCCACTACCCTGTCAGCTTCCTCCTCTCCTTTAGATCCTCAAGAGCAGGCTCTCCTAGATCATGTGGAAGCATGGTGGTCTGGAGGCAATAATACCCTCCCCTTATCTCCATGACACCCTCGCTATCATGAAGCCTGTTTCTCTTGTCATCGACTCAGGCATATTCGCGTTGAATGTCTGTTCTATCAGTGCTCCCACTGCCTTAAATGGTGACCAGGCCATACTATGCATCAGTGTCCTCTACGCCGACAAACTCCCTCTCAGTCATCATCATCCTCCACTTCATCTGCTTCTCATCGCGCTACCACTTGTTTCACCCTCCCTGTTCCACCCCCTCCAGGTATTCCTTTCCCTCACCGAAGTATGGGATGCGGTCGCCCCAGAAGATCTCCGCCACACCCTCGTTCTCCCAGCCCTCAGTCAGAAGGATCTCTCATCGGCATGTATGACCCTGTTGCAGAATCCAACATGACAGGGGATGTATGTGACATCTAGACGGAGACTAAACTGGCTGCTGTGCACCAGCTCCTCTAGAAGGTTTTCTCGCAGTAGCTTTGAGTTTACAAAGGGGGTAATGTTACGATTTCTTTTCCTTCACTTCACTTCCTTCAACATATCCTTTAACTCTTTACTTTGTATATGACTCTAGCCCTTCCAGTTCCACTTGGATAATCCTATATGGATAAGTCCAATTCGCATTCAGGCTGAGTCATACTTTCTTACTTTCGCTTATTCATTCGCACTTAGTAATTGGCCCAATTACTTATAGTTATTTGTCAATCATGAGTCATTCTTCCATCTTCTGACTCACCGATTATTCTTTGATGTTCCATTGTGTTCTATATGACTTATTCATGGACAGCCTCATTCCTATTCAAGGCAGTACTCCTGCACTGCCTCTCTTTCCTCTCCACTATATAAGACTGTCTATATGCTGCCATGTACTTTAGTCTAGTTCTCCCTTATACATTCACATCTTCTGTGACTGTCCCTTGTCAGACTCCTGAGTGTTCTCTTCCACTCAGTCTCCCTGACCCTAGTTTTCATCCTACTCTGAGTGGACGCTTCCTCTCTTGAACTCTTTGAAAGTATTCACTAGACAATACTTCACCCTGAACCCTTGACCTTAAAGGCTACACTTGGACCTATCCAGTATAAGCATAACAGCTAGTACCGATTCCCGTGCGGCAATGGCCTCGTGGAAGATGATGAGGTGATAGTTCAGGGTCTGCCTGATAAGGACTCTCTCGAGGAAAGGTAATCCGTCCACCTTTCCAAGGTGCAGCATAAACTTCACATAAGGATGTGTAGAATTTAGCTAGAGAGCTAACTATAGTACAAGGGCGCTTATATACTAAACATGGTAGGTATGGGAATATACATACTTCTATATGGAAAGGTTTCCCAAATAGAAGTAAGGTTCACCCCGATCGGGAGTGAAGAATGGAAAGCGTCCAAGTTGAGAAGTAAGTTCAAAGAACATGCACTGCCTGTGAATGAAAAGGGAAAGGCAGTGTGTGAGAATCCCTCCTAATTGAGGAGAGAGTTCTAACCTAATCTCTAGAGTGGATATATGAGTTCAGTGGAGAGAAAAAGGGGTAATACCACATCCAGATGCTGTGTGGAGAAGGTATGGGTGATGTGGTAACTTGCCGTAACATGAGAGGGAACAAGTATATCCTAATCAAGAGAAGTAAGCTCCGTCAGGAACTGGAGAAGAAGGAGTAAAAAGATGAAGTTAAAGAAATGGAAAGGGTCTGTCTGCTCAGAGTAGGAACTCTGCCAGTTCCTCAGTGTCCCATGTGAACCATTCTGGATTCCCTGGGGGAACGTTCTCCTGGTTCTCCGGTAGTGGAGGAGAGGCGTTCCAGATGCTTAGGGAATCTCCCCAAGCTAGCCTGCTGGAGAAGTCCATGTTGAGGTCCATCAGCTGCTCACTAGAGGAAGAAAAAGAAGGAGCATCCAACTCTTCGGAGTACAGAGTTGGTGGCCAGGTCCATCGTTCTGTAACATTACCATCCTCCTCCGGATAGATCAGATGATTCCATTCATCCATCAGCTCATTCAGCCCCACTACTATATTGGACAAGGGGACAGTCAGAAGAGGTGTGACCAGGGGACACCTTGTGACAGTTGGAGCAGGAGTAGAAGGGGCACTGCCAATAAAGGAGGTGCTGCCTGCCACATTCTGGACAGGACTGGGGGAGCGTTGGGGTGGAGAGGGATGGGCAGCAGAATGGAGGGTGACTGGGGCCCCTTTGGGAGCAGATGGCACAAATGGCATGGGGACAGTCCCAAGTGGTGGGGTGGGCATAGTTACAGTGTAGGCAGTGGTGGTCAGTTCTGAGGTCATGATCCTCAGGGATATTCTGAGAGAGGGTGGGGAGAGGCAATCCTTTGAAGAGGGTTGTCTCTAGGTGGAGTAGCCAGGTCGGGGATAGGGACGGGTGGATCTGTGTCATATTGGTGAGCTCAGAGGCGGGCAGATGATGGGTCCTCCAGTTCCAAGGGGTCTGGTAATGAGAGGGAGAGGGATCTAGCGGGAGGAGGAGAGATGAAGGGATCAGTATCCCCTCCATCATGGCCTGTTCTCTTTGCTGAGATTCGGGAGAGTAGAGGCAGTGCTGGACTAGGAGGCGCAGTTCCTCTGCTAACTCCGATGATATCAAGAACCAGCCTCCAGTTTCTGATGACTCATCCCCGGATGTTTGGAGCAAGGGGGCCAATGAGCTCCCAGATGATCTTGTGGACTTCGAGGAGGGAGATCTCCTTGATGACCTTGTGGAACCCAGCCTTGTGAAGAGACTGTCCGATGAGGATCCTGAGGTAGACAAGGTTTGAGGTGAGGAGGGGTTGGCGGTGGATTGAGAAGGGGCCGACATAGTCATCTGAGGAATCTGAGGGGTTGTGGCAGGTGGAACGAATGTTGGAGTACACCTCATAGGTGTTTATAAGGGTGGTGAGAGGGTGCACTAGGGCGGAGTGGTGTTGTTCGATTAACCAGGCTGCTATGTAAGGAGAGTTCAAAAGATTGTGATAGAGGTATCCCCTTTCTAGTCATGGGATAGATTTGAAATTGTAGGCATCCCCTGCTTTTGCAGTTACAATGGGGATATAAGGGTCTTGTGGGGGAATGCCAAAGGGGGCTATGACGAGACAGGTTACATCAATAGTAGTTCTTGGCATGCCAGTGGTAGGGACAGTAATTGATTCGGCAGAAGCTCCAGTGTTCTCCAACATGTTTGTTCAGGAAGTGGACTCTCTTTTCTTTGATGATGATTTTCTTTCTGTCATGGATGATTTCTTTTGCTTTGACAGGGATGAACTCAGTGTGCCAGTGGCCATATCTCTTGTCCTGGAAAGTGGGTTGGGTATCATAGACCATGATGTCTACTTCCGAATTCGATGTGCCTTTTTATAGGCAGATAGAAGCTCATCCGAATGAGTGAAGTTGGCTTCCGGTTTCCAAGTGTTTTCGGAGTGCAGATATCTGTTACGATGACACTTTTCCAAGCCTTCATTTGCATTATTTATCAAGACATTCACACGGTCATGTGCTAGTCACATGCTTATGACATCATGACTACGGTCACATGCTCGGTCATGTGATCTCTACGATTATATCTATTGAAGACATCTAGGCTTGACGCCTATAAACCCCTAGGCTTGACGCCTATTACAAGACACTAGAAGGATTGCTAGTCAATCCCTTATTATATTGAACTTAGTGCTTTTCCACATTCGTGGAAAGTACTTACTATTTATAGAACCTAAAGACATCGGAGGATCTTTCAACAATCTCCATGAAACCCTGAACATGCACCTTACGCATGTTTATAAAGATCTATGCCTCATGTGTGCAGCATGCTGCCACATTCATTTCACAGAAGCATCGATTGCTTCTTACCTCATTGAAGACGCATGTTGAACATGCACAAACCTGAAGTATTTAATATCCGAAGGCTTCTGACCTTCAGGATACCTCATGTATAAGAAGTATCGCCTTGCACTGGTTTGCATTGCATCTATTTCATATTCAGGATCTATCCCTATTGGTGGATATGATCCGTCTTATCTATGACTCACCTTGACTCTAGATGGGTACAGGGTATATGCATCGCCTTGCACTGGTGTGCATAGGTTCCATTTGATATTTATTATCAAACCCTTATGATTGGCTGCCACAAGTGGCGCCACTTTCATTTCTCTTTATTATATTGATATATCTTAAGATTCAAGGGTATTTACAAATACCGTAATATTTTGAAGTATTTCTATTGGATGTTCCTGTTATGGTAGAACCAAACATGTACATACAGTAGACTAGTATATAAAGGCCCAAGTCACTAGACTGGATCCCCAGTTTAGTGGTCTTGGAGAATTCCCTCTCTAAAGGCCCCCACTTAAGAAGATGGTCACTAAGTCGTTGTGACCAAGACTTTACCCAAGGGATACTGGTACTCGAGGTACTAGGCTCTTGAGGTATATTTATCTATCTAAGAAGACGCAAGAACTCCTTCCTTCTAATCCCTGTAGCTCTCATAGCTGACAGTGGCTCTGGTTGGTTGGTTAGAGATACAACTCTCTATTGAGGTTGTTTCAATATCCTTTCCATTTGACCAGATAGGAAAGGTTATGAGACTCCCCTTTGTGGGATAAGATTTCTTCTATCTCATATTCTGGTTCCTCATTTAATTCTAGAACAGGTTCCGGAGCGGTGTTTCCATATTCGTTGGACTCCATAAATGGGGACAAGAGAAAGGTGTGGAAGATGTTGTGGATCTTCCAGTGATCTTGCAGGCGGAGTTCAAATGTAACGTTATTTATGTTTCATAAGACCCAAAACGGGCCTTCCCTTTTTGGCAGTAGCTTTCAGAGTTCCCCATTTGTTTTAAGGTTTTTTGTGGAAAGCCAAACCATATCCCCTACTTGGTAAGGGGAGTAGGCTTTCCCTTTTTGTCTTCTCTTATAGTCCTTCTGGGCATAAGTTATGGCAGCATTGGCTTCTTTCCAGGCTGTTCCCCACTGATCAAGGGTGAACTGTACAGCGGGAATGAACATTTTTGAGATGGGGGAAAAACCCTGTGGTTCATACCCATTCATTATCAGGAATGGGGATTGTTTAGTAGTGGAATGGGTGGCGGAGTTGTGGGTGAACTCGGCAATAGGGAGGAAGTCACTCCAAGAGAATGGATTCTTGTGGCAAAAGATCTGGAGGTACATCTCTAGCTCTTGGTTGACCCTTTCTGTCTCCCCATCCATTTGTGGATGGTAGGTGGAGGACAACTTTGGATCATATTGGAGTAGGTGGGCCATTTCTTGGGCAAATGTGCTGTTAAATTGGGGGCCCCTATTGGAGATGATGGAGTCGTGGATGCCAAAACAGGAGAATACGTTTTTCAGGAACAGGGCCACTATCCCTTCTGCGGTTATGGATTTAGTAGTTGGGATGAAAATAGCCCCCTTTGAAAGTCCATGGTTCACCATGACCAAAATAGTGTCCCACAGCGGGGCCGGGGGAAGATCAGTGATGAGATCCATGGATAGGTGTTGAAAGGGGCAGGTGGCAACCATGGGGATAGGGATGACAGGGGGTCGATTAGGGTGGGTGTCAACCTTGTGTTTCTGGCAGACCGGGCACCCTGCAAGGTAGCAGTGGAGAAAGTGGGCCATCCTGGGCCACCAGTAGTCCCAGAAGACAAAGTTGTAAAGACAGTAAAAACCGGGGTGACCGGTAGTAACCGCATTGTATATGGCATGCACCAGCAGCTGTCGGTATTCCTCATTGACATAGAGCCATCCTTGGTAAAAAAGGGAGTTGTTGTGGACCTCCCAATCGGAGGTTGCCATGCAGGGGAAGGTGGGGTCGCCCTGCTCAACCCGGAGCAGTGTGTCAAGTGCAGTGGGGTCACACAGCAGCTTTTCCAACTGCATGCGAAGAGAGATGTTGATGGAACAGATGAAGACGTTATTGGGGATCAGCTGGATTGGGTCCCGAGTCTTGTCCGTGATGTCCAGGTGGGAAAGGAAGTCCACTAGAGCCATCTGGCCACTGGGAGTGTGGACCAGGCGAAGATCAAAATCCTGTAGGAAGAGTTGCCAACAGGCATGGTGTCATGATAGATCTTGGGGCTGCCGGAAGTAGGTGAGGTTCTTGTGGTCCATGAGGACTGTAACTGGAAATGTGGTTCTGGTAAGATAGTGGTGCCAGTCTTTAAGGGTGAGAATGATAGCCAGCAGTTCTCAGTTGTGAATATTGTAATTCCGCTTGGCTGAAGTGAATGTTGATGATCTGTAGGCACAAGGGAGGAGATCCCCATTGCCATCCTTTTGCATAAGCACAGCTCTGGCAGCTGCTAATGACACATCCATCATCAGCCAGAAAAGTTTCCGTGGGTTGGGGTAGTGTAGAATGGGGGCGCAGAGGAATAGCCTTTTTAGGGTTTGGAATGCATCATCCACCTTGGGGGACCACTCCCACCATTTTCCTTTGATCGTTAGGGTGGTGAGAGGTTGGGCCAGATTTGAGAATTCAGGGATGAACTTTCTGTAAAAGTTACAGAACCCAAGGAATGAATGCACTTGTTTTATGTTTTTTGGGGCCTCCCAATCTTTGATTGCTTTTAGTTTTACTGAGTCCATAGCTACACTTCCTTCCTTCAACACCATTTCCAGGTATTCCACCTCTGGGACATTAAAGGAACATTTTTCTATTTTTAGATAGAGATGGTGCTCCGCTAGCCTCATGAGCACCTTCTTTGTCCACTTATGTTGAGTCTCTTGGTCGGCCGAGTGGATGAGGAGATTGTCCATGTAAATGATTAGCCACCCCTCAGCTAGATAGTCCATGAATATATCATCCATAAGTGCCTGAAATGTTGCGGGAGAGTTGCACAGTCCAAAGAACATTACTGTAGGCTCGAATAGCCCCATCAGAGTTATGAATGCCGCTTTCCATCTGTCCTTTTTGTGGATGAGAACATTGTTGTACCCCCACTGAACATCCATTTTCGTGAATATGCAGGAGTCCTTGACCTTATCTATAAGATTGGTGGTGAGGGGGAGCGGGTAGGCATTCTTGACAGTCATGGAGTTGAGGTAGCAGTAGTCTTGGCATGGTCTCAACTTCCCATCCCTCTTCTTAATGAAGAAGAAGGGGGAGGCTTGTGGAGAAGTAGACTGGGTGATCTTTTTGCTCTTTAGATGTTCCATGATGAACTCCTGGCATGCTGTTGTCTCCTCCAGATTAAGGGAGTAGTTCTTCATACATTGGGGTATGAATTCCTTGGTGAGTTCAATCCAGTGATTGTAACTCTGGGACGGGGGTAAGGTGGTGGCTGCTTCCTTGGAGAATACTCTCCGAAATTCCTGATACTTCTTCAGCAGGGTCTTTTCTTTCTGGATCTGCTTGCTGGTGATTTCCATGGATACAGTGGTCTTGCGAATCTCCTTGTCAAGACCTTCTCTAATGATCACCTCCTCTGAGGGATTGTCCAGATCCTCAGCAATATACTTTGCCAGGTATCACTGTGCCACCTGCAGTGGTCTTTCCTCGACTTCTTTGTTGGACACCAGGAAAAGTTCCCACTTCTCCTAGTCGATTATTGGGTTTTCCTCGGCTAACCAAGCCATCCCTAGAATGATGGGTGTTTTGCTGGAACCAAGCACCATCAGGCTCCTTCTTCGGGTCTTCCCTCCTATGGTCATGATTAAGAATCCTTGCTGGGTGATACTTCCTCCAGCGTTATGGGATCCATCTGTGTTGATAGCATCTTGGGGGTTCCTTAGATTGGAGAGGGGGACTTTCCATTTTTGGGCATGCTTGGCATTGATAAAGTTTCCAGTAGCTCTGCTGTCGATCAGGACATGGGTTTCGATGATTCTGGATGGGGTTCGAACAATAATGGGAATTGTCATAGATCGTTGTTCATTTGATAGTACTGTGTTGTCTGGTAATCTAGAGGAGGGAAACATCAACTTCCATCCTCATTTCAAAAACCCCTTATCTTAGTAATCTTCTCCTGGAGCTTAGTGGAAAGTACTGCCACCCTCTCATCTCCACTGGTGTCTTCATCGTCAGCAAACTCATTATCTTTGTAGACTTGTTGTAGGACCTTGAGGATTTGGTCCTTTGTCCCCTTCTTGCTATCGAGCACCTTTTGTATGTACTCTGCAGTTTCATTGGGCGTTGGTGGGTCCTTTGTTATCCCATCTGAGACCTCTCTGGTTTTCTCAGTTACTCGGGCCGAACCGGGTCTCTTGTGGTTTTGAGTGGAACATCCCTTCTTTCCACAAATGAAGCAAAGGCCGTTCTTGACACAGTGAGCTCTCTCCATGGGTGATAGTCATATTGAATCCACATCCATTGCATTGGGATCCTTTCCTGATGATCTGCCTCCTCCATTTCCTCCTTGATGGATGAATCATCCTCTGGATAAATCTCTTATCTGCTCCAGCTGGTGTACTTGCTTCTGCGCTGCTTCGACCCACTCCTTGATAGTGGTCGGTTCCTTGAGTAGTATGATATTCCTGGCAATATTGTGGTTCAGTCCTCTGACAAATTCACAGAGTGCTCCCTCATTGGTCACTCCGGACTTGGCTGCAAGGAGTTGGAAATCCTGAATATATTTCTGGGCGTTCTTCATGTTTGATGGCCCTTTTTCTTGGCAGAGATTTCCAATCTTTCTCCTAGCATCTGCTGCCTCCTCCTTGGATACAAAGGAGTTGGTGAAACGTTTGACAAACTTACTCCAAGTTTTCTCCTTGTCTTTCATATTGGCATCTAGGGCGAACTGCCCTTCTGCGAACACTCTTCCCCTCCCTTTCAGCATTTTGTTTAGTGCTGTGACCACTTTGGCCAGGTCGGTCTTATATATCTCTGCATTTACCGTAAAGTAGTTTTCCATTGCCACTATCCACCAGATTGCATCTTCACTGTTTCTGAAAAAGTCAGTGGGAAGGGCTGCTTTGATTTCTGTTGGTGCCATCTCTTCTTCTTCTTTGTTGTCTTCAAGGGGTTCTGCTAGTTCTCGCTCGATCTGTTTCCACCCTTTGGCAACTCCAGGTTTTGGTCTCCACTTTCTGGTTTCGGTGGTCCAGGCAGCAAAGTACTCTGGAAGGGGGTGGGTGGACAGAGTGGGGACGGGAGCTGACGGTTGTATAGGGGATTGGCTAATCTGTATCCCTGGGCCCACTCGCAGATTAGGGGATGGGCCTCTACTGATCTGAGGTGTGATAGTAGGAAATGAAGATGAGGGTTCTCCTCAAGTAAGGACTGGAGAACTCGCTGTGGGATGGGGGAGGGAGAGAAGAGGAGTTCCAGTAGTCACCCTGCTCTGGGGGCATTGAAGTGTATCTGGGATAGGGGTCCTATGTATAGAGGCAGAGTGTCACGCATCAGGTGGACTACCCATGGAGAGCTGCCCCTTTTCCTCATGAAGGGGATTGCCCTTGGCTTAACGCCAATATCTCCACTGCGGCCTACGGAGGGAACTTAGACATGAGGCATCAGTTTTGGAATGGAGAAGCGGAAGGAGCCACCTGGGGGGAGGAACCCCTAGGAGACGCAGTCCCAGGATGGTGGAATGTCCAAGCACCACCCATGCAACTGGAGGAGACTGCACCCCCACCGGAGTGGCCAACAGACGAGGCATGGATGTGATCGCATCCACGCCGCACCATTATCTCGGTACGAACTTTATCCCTTATCTATGAACTATAGTTTCTTTTAGATCGCACCCTTACACTGGTGTGATCATTCACTCTTCCACCCATGCCTATCTCCTGTAACCCTTCGCCCTGCAGACAGCCATTCCCCTTTCCTGTGACCTCTGTTTATGGCCATAGTAGTCTTCCCCTCCCCTATAAATAGCGCTGCCCTTGTACAGTAATTCCTTAACTAGATCTACGTTTAATCTATGTGGTATTTGGTTCAACTGCCATTCCTAAGTGAGGAACACAGCAAGACTTACCAAAACCATCCCGGACTTCTATCAGTCTCCTGTCTACTGTTGAGTGACAGCTTGAACTTGGCGAAATCTTTGTGTCTCGGATCTATATCCGTAGATCGCATCACAAAAGATCTAGTTGAACCATTGTTCACTCCTTGTTCTATCAAGAAGAGTCTAGTGGGCCCAAAGACCCCACTAGGGAAGATCCGTCAGAATTTACTCAGCCGCTGATCTCCCATCTGAGGGAGAAGAAAACCAAAACATCGACAACTCCTATCGAAACCACCCTATCCCCGATTCGTCTCGAAGACTTCGAATCGGAGGAAGCGCTACTACTCCTAGCCATCATCTCAACCCCCAACCCCATTCAACCAGAACCTATCATCGCCCTTCTCAGAGCCTACCCACACCTCCGGCCCTTAACACTGAAACTGTTGCAGCCGACAGGAATCCAACTCCTGTCCCACCTAATACAGCTACGTCGCACCCAACTGAATATGAATTAGAACTGGATATTGATCCTCCACCACCCCCACGAAGGGATCGAACCAAGATGTTGGAAAAACGAGCTGGATTACCAACAGATTTCTCCGGAGAATCGGAAGATGCCACATGGTGGATCATGACCATGGCCAACTACTTCTCCATGAATGACAATATCTATACCTACGATCAAGACAGAATCAATACTGCCTTGAATAAGATGAGCAAAGGAAGAGGAAAGACGTTCTCAGAAGCATACTACAATCAGCGAGAAGCAGGAACGGTCCCAGATACTAAGGGTTGGAAAGCCTTCAAAGAAAGATTTCTCGCGGTGTTTTCATCCAAGGAAGACCACTTGGACCATAGGAGGAAGTTAGCTGCTCTTAAACAGAAGGATAAAGACTCCTTTCCTACAACAAAAAGGTTGCAGGAATACACGCAGGACTTCCAGCTCTACGCCGGAAAAGCAAAGATGATGGATGACGCTGCCCTGATGGAATGGTTCGTCAGGAGCCTAAATCCATTAATCGCGGAAAAAGTAATTGGCAACAAGGAGCCGGAAACCCTTAAAGAGTGGATCGAATCCACTCACAAGCAAATGAGGCAAATTGAAAGAGTCTGAGACCTGAAAGGGAATCGATTCAAAACGGAAGCGCGAGATCCAAATGCTATGGATGTAGACGTCATCAAACTATCTCCATTCAACTGCACTAAACACATCAAGGAAAACCATTGCTTTATATGCCATAAAGTAGGGTGCTCCACCAGGAACCATCCGCAACCAGGAACATCTTCACATGATAAGTTCCAAAAGAAGGAACAAACCAAAGAGATCTCTGCTACACCCACGTCATCAGCAATAGCCGACTATATTAAAGTTCTCGGAGACAAGGACGTAAAAGAAGAAGACATCATCAAGATCCTCAAAGAAGTATACGAGGAACCAATCTACCAAGGAGAAGAGGAGGAGGAAACCATCGCTAAAATAAGCATGGAGGAACTGAAAATCTGAGTAGAACGCGCCAAGGGTTTTTAACTAGGAGAGCTCAATCAGTGTGTAACTCTCCTAAGACCTGGAATGTACAATCTATAGAACAAAAGTCAATCACAATCCCCATTCAAATAATTCCAGGATCCACTGAACTAAAAGCCCTTGTGGACAGCGGAGCAACCAACTGCTTCATCAATGAAACCATAACTCAGAAACTATGACTTCCCCTCACAAAACTAAAAATACAGAGAATAGCCATCAACGCGGATGGAACATCCAACATCAGCGGAGATATAACCCACAAAACCACCATCACCACGTCCATTGGAGGAAGAAGGGAAACTAGGGACTATCTAGTAATCAAAAGCAGAAAAACTGACATGATCCTGGGAATGAGCTGGCTAGCCAAACACAACCCAATGATTGATTGGGTCAATAGGGAACTAAAAGGAGGAACAAAAGGAGCCTGCCCAGAGGAACAACGGTACCTGATCAAGTACCTAACCACCAATCTGGCAGAGGAGCCCAATGAAGAAGTACTCATCTGATGCTGCACCGATCAGGAAGAAATTCACAGACTCACCATCTCAACAGACCTTGCCCGAAAAGAGCAAAAAGACAAGATAGTGTTACCAAAGAAATTCCAGCAGTATCAATCAGTATTTTCGGAAGAAGCAACCACTACCTTACCACCAAAAAGAAACTATGACCATCACATCGACCTCCTCCCCTCCTTCGTTCCCCGAAGAGCCAAAAACTACCCATTAAACCCTGAACAAACAGAAGCATGCAGGAAATTCGTGGAGGAACATCTAAAGAGCGGAAAAATCCAGAAATCCAAATCCCCCCAAGCGTCCCCCTTCTTCTTCGTGGATAAGAAGGATGGGAAACTCCGGCCCTGCCAAGACTATCGGTACCTGAATACGCACACAGTCAAAAATGCCTATCCATTACCCCTCATCGAAGATCTGATCGACAAATTAAAGGGATCTAAGATCTTCACTAAGATGGATGTACAATGGGGATACAACAATGTTCGGATAATACCCGAAGATAGATGGAAGGCCGCCTTCATCACACCTATGGGGCTATTCGAGCCCACCGTAATGTTCTTCGGGCTCTGCAACTCCCCCACCACATTTCAAGCATTAATGGACGACATCTTCATGGACTACCTAGCTGAAGGATGGCTAATCATATATATGGATGACCTCCTCATCCACTCCTCCAACCAACAAACCCATGACGAAAGAACCAGGAAAGTTCTGGAAAGAATGATGGAACACAAACTATACCTAAAACTGGAAAAATGTTCCTTCGACACTAAGAGCACGGAATACCTTGGAATGAAGGACAAACAGAGATGGACCCCACCAAACTCAAAGCCATCAAAGAGTGGAACCCCCCAAGTTCAGTAAAAGGAGTACGGTCCTTTCTGGGGTTCTGCAACTTCTACTGAAAATTCATAAATGGATTTTCGACCAAGGCTAGACCACTAATTGAATTAACCAAAAAAGAACGGAAGTGGTCTTGGGGAATTGAAGAAGAAAAGGCCTTCAGGAAACTCCAGGAACAATTCCTGATAAAACCAGTGCTCTCTATCCCAGATCCACATAAACCCTTTTTTGTCATGACAGACGCATCCTTGGTGGGAACAGGGGGAGTGTTAATGCAAAAAGATCTCAATGGAGATCTCCACCCATGCGCATACCGATCTAGCACTCTATCCCTGGCGGAACGAAACTACGACATCTATGACAAAGAACTCCTAGGAGTAATACATGCGTTGGATGACTGGAGACACTACCTAACCGGGACCAATCATCTGGTGACTCTCCTAACGGACCACAAAAACCTCCTATACTTCAAGGAAGTGCGGAAACTCTCGAGACGACACGCATGGTGGCAACTATTCCTACAAGAATATGATCTGATATTCCATCACCTCCCAGGAACACAAATGGGCCCGGCAGATGCACTATCCAGGATACCAAACCCAAACCTTGATAACGATAACAATCAGATCCAACTACTGCTGGAAGAACTATTTGTCAATCAGATAGATGTCACACTAAGGGACAAAATTAAAGCGTCCACCGAAAAAGACCCATTGATATTAGACGCACTACAACGCATGTATAAAGAAAACCACATCCCCGACAAATCCCACCCCTCAGACTGGACTTACAAGGAAGGACAACTCTACTTCCGCCACCACCTCTACATACCCCCTGACGCCAGAAAGAACCTAGTCCATTCTATCCATTCATCTGCTGCCAGAGGACATGGGGGACAACACCGAACAATCCAACTCCTATCCAGGGACTATTGGTGGCCCAGACTCTCCACATTCGTCCGAAAATACATCGCGGGATGCCCAATATGCCAACAAAACAAAAATATCAATAATCCGTCCCATCCCCCATTGGTCCCCATCCCTGTCACCAGCCCACACCCATTCCACACTATCTCCATGGATATGATTATGGACTTACCCCCATCCCATGGAGCGGACTCTATATTGGTCGTGGTGGACCACAGACTTAGCCAGGGGCAATTTTCATCCCAACTACTAAAACAGTCGACACGGCAGGAGTGGTGATACGGAACGCAGGATGTGGAGTCCGAGGTGCTCAGCGACTAGCTGATCAAAGGCTCCGATCTGTGGCCCGTGCCATAGACAGACGGCGAGAATGGACAAGCGAGCAGCGGCGGCCTTGTGGTAAAGGATAAGGCGATAATTCAGGGTCTGCCTGAATAGGATTCTCTCGAGCAAGGGTAAACTGTCCACCCTTGCAAGGTACAGCTAAGACTCTTCATGTAAGATTGTATAGAATTTAGCTGAGGAGCTAGCTATGGTACAAGGGTGCTTATATACGTAAGTACTGGGGATGGGAGGATATTCCCATTCGGAACACCATGCCGAGATGGGAATAGGCCCAAACCCTTAGGGGTTTGGGGAATGGAAAGCGTCCAGTAAGGGAATAAGCTTTAAGTGAACTTGCACTGCCTATGGATATAAAAGGAAGGGCAGTGCGAGGAACCTCCCCTAATTGAGGAGAAGGTTCAAACCTTATCTCTAAAGCGGGTACTCTGGCTCGGCGGTAATAGGAAGGGTTAACAGATAGCTGAGAATGAGCGAAGGCATTCCTAGTCAAGAAAGGTGGAACTGTCAACGATGGGAGAAGTCTAAGGTAAGGGGAAGCAGATAGAAAGGAAAGGAATAACAGGGAGAGTACTCCCTCATAGGAACGGAAACGGGCACTCTGCGTGAAGTAGGAACTCCGCGAGTTCCTCAGCGTCCCAAGTGAACCACTCGGGGTTCTCTGGCGGGACATTATCTTGGTTCTCCAGTAAAGGAGGAGAAGCGTTCCAGATATCCAGGGACTCTCCCCAGGCCAGTCTGCTGGAGAAGTTGTCCTCCGTGTCCATAGGCTGCTCTGTAGGGAAGAAAGAAAAAGACAGCGCATCCAACTCCTCCGGATAGGGGGTTGGAGGCCTCACCCATCGTTCCATAACATTACCCTCTCCGTCCGGGTAAACGGGATGATTCCACTCATCCACCAACTCAGTTAATCTGGCTAGCGTGGACGACCAGGGGACAGTCGCCTGCGGCATGGCCAGGTCCAACCTCGTGGCAGTTGGGGCAGGAGTAGAAGAGGCACCTCCAGTAAAGGAGATGCTGCCCTCTGCATTCTGGGCAGGTCTGCGGGAGAGACGGAGTGGCGAGGGAGGGGCATCGGTAGGGAGGGTGGCCGGGGGCACATCTGGAGCAGAATGGACAAACCTCATGGGGACAGTCCCAGGAGGTGGGGTGGGCAAAGTTGCAGCATAGGCAATGGTAGTCAGTTCTGAGGTCGATATCCTCAGGGATATTCCGAGTGAGGGGGGGGAGACCTCGGCGGAGAGCGGGGGGAGAGGCAATCCTTCATAGAGGGTTGTCTCTAGGTGGAGTAGTCGGGTTGGGGATGGGGACCAGGGGGTCAGTATCGTGCTGGTACACTCTGACCTGGGCAGCTGATGGGTCCTCCAGTTTGAGGGGGTTGGGTAATGACAGGGAGTGGGGTGGAGGGGGCGGAGAAGGGATGAAGGGATCAGTATCCCCTCCATCTGAGCCTGTTCTCGTTGCTGAGATTCTGGCAAGTAAAGGCAGCACCGGACTAGGAGGTGCAGTTCCTCCACGAGTTCCGATGAGATCGAGAACCAGCCGGCGGTTCTTGATGACTCGCCCTCGAATGTTGGGGGCAAGGGGGCCGACGAGCTCCCAGATGATCTTGTGGATGCCGAGGAGGGGGATCTCCTCCACAACCTTGGCGAATCCGGCCTCGTGGAGTGACTGAGCAATGAGGACCCCAAGGTAGATGAGGTTAGAGGCGAGGATGGGTTGGCAGTGGACTGAGAAGGGGCCAACATAATCTCCTTCGGTGGTATCGGAAGTAGGAGTGTGGGTGGGGTTGTGACGGGTGGAACGAATGTTGGAGTATACCTCATAGGTATTTATGAGGTTCGTAAGAGGGCGTACTAGTTGGGAGTGGCGCCGCTCTATCAGCCAACTGGCTACGTAAGGGGAGTTCAAAAGATTGTGATAAAGGTACCCTCTTTCTAATCAGGGAACCAAGTTGAGATTGTAGGCGTCCCCCGCCTTGGCAGTGATAACCGGGACGTATGGTTCTGCGGGGGGAATTCCGTAAGGGGCAATTACGAGACGGTTTATGTCAATAGTAGTTCTTGGCGTGCCAGTGGTAAGGACAGGAGTCGATCTGGCAGAAGGACCAATGTTCTCCGACATGTTTGTTTAGGAAGTGAACTCGTTTTTCTTTTATGATTATCTTCTGTCCATCACGTAGGATTTCTTTAGTTTTTGCGGGAATGAACTCAGTGTGCCAGCGGCCGTGTTTCTTGTCCTGGAAGGTGGGTTGAACGTCATAGACCATGCTGATCAATTCAGTATTCGATGGGCCTTTTTATAAGCTTGGAGCGTCTCGTCGGAATGAGTGAAGTTGGCTTCCGGTTCCCAGGTGTTTTCCGAGTGTGGATAGTTCCTCCACTTAACTAGGAAGGAGAGGTTACGAGATTCCCCTTTGTGGGATAGAATTTCCTCTATTTCGTACTCCGGTTCTTCGTCAAGTTCCAGGAACGGTTCTGGGGCGGTGGTTCCATATTCGGTGGTTTCCGTAACTGGGGAGAGAAGGGAGGTGTGGAATACATTATGGATCGCCCAATGGCTGGGCAGGCGGAGTTCAAAAGAGATGTTGTTTATATTTCGTAAGACCCTAAACGGTCCTTCTCGTTTTTGTAATAGTTTTCGTAATTCCCCTTTTGTTTTTAGGTTTTTGGTGGAAAGCCAAACCATGTCCCCAACTTGGTAGGGGGAATAGGCTTTCCCTTTTTGTTGTTTGTCGTAATCTTTCTGTGCATAAGTGATGGCGGCAGTGGCCTCCTTCCAAGCTGTTTCCCACTGTTCTAGGGTGAGTTGAACAGCTGGGATGAACGTTCTCATGATAGGGGGGAATCCTCTTGGTTTGTATCCGTTTATTAATAGGAATGGCATTTGTTTTGTGGTTGAATGGATGGCGGAGTTATGGGCAAATTCAGTGATGGGGAGGAAGTCACTCCAGGATGACAGATTCTTGTGGCAGAATATCCATAGGTAGGTTTCCAGTTCTTGGTTGACTCGTTCTGTCTCCCCATCCATTTGGGGGTGGTAGGCGGTAGATAGTTTCGGGTCGTATTGGAGTAGGCAGGCCATTTCTTTTGCGAAAGCACTGTTGAACTGTGGGCCCCTGTCAGAAATGACGGAATCGTGGATGCCAAAACGGGAGAACACGTGTTTCAAAAACAAGTTGGCAACCCCTTCTGTGGTCACGGTCTTTGTAGTCGGGATGAAAATAGCCCCCTTCGAAAGTCTGTGGTCCACCACGACTAAGATAGCATCCCAGGGGGGGGCCGGGGGGAGATCGGTGATGAGATCCATGGACAAATGTTGGAAGGGGCAGAAGGCGACCATGGGGATGGGTACGAGGGGGGGTCGGTTGGGGTGAGTGTCCACTTTGTGTTTCTGGCAGACGGGGCAGCTGGCGAGGTAGCGGCGGAGAAAGCGGGCCATCTCGGGCCACCAGTAGTCCCAGGAGATGAAGTTGTAAAGGCGGAAGAAGCCTGGGTGACCGGAGGTCACTGTGGAGTGAATGGCATGTACGAGGGGCTGGCGGAATTCCTCGTCGACATAGAGATGGCCCTGGTAGAAAAGGGAGTGGTTGCGGATTTCCCAATCTGAGGGCAAGGTTCGGGGAAAAGTGGGCTCCCCTTGTTCCACACAGAGGAGGGCATCAAGCGCGACAGGGTCGCGGAGTGGTTTTTCCAATTCCTGGCAGAGGATGGTGTCGATAGTCCTGATGAAAACGTCATCAGGGATAAGCTGGAGTGGTTCTACAGTTTTGTCAGCAACGTCCGGCCGCGATAGGAAGTCTGCCGGGCCTATCTGGCCACCCGGGGTGTGGACTAGGTGGAGATCGTAGTCTTGGAGAAAGAGTTGCCAACGCGCATGCCGGCGGGACAGGTTTTGCAGCTGCCGAAAGTATGTAAGTGAGGTTCTTGTGGTCCGTAAGGACCGTCACCGGGAAGGCCATCCCAGTGAGGTAATGGCGCCAATCTTTCAGGGCCAGGATGATGGCAAGGAGTTCTCTGTCATGGATATCATAGTTCCGCTCAGCAGGAGCGAACATGGAGGAGCAATAGGCACATGGGTGGAGGTCACCGTTACCGTCCTTCTGCATTAGTACCGCCCCGGCGGCAACTAGTGAAGCATCGGTCATGAGCCAGAAAGGCTTGTCTGTGTTTGGGTAACATAATACGGGGGCCCGTAGGAACAGGCATTTAAGGGACCGGAAAGCGTCGTCGGTTTCAGGGGTCCATTTCCACCTTTTCCCTTTGGTGGTGAGGGCGATCAGGGGTCTGGTGAGTTTCGAAAATTCGGGGATAAACTTCCGGTAGAAATTACAGAACCCCAGGAATGACTGGACTTGTTTGACGTTCCTGGGGGGTTCCCAGTCTTCGATTGCTTTTAATTTGACGGGGTCCATGGCTATGCTTCCTTCCTTCAACACCATTCCCAGGTATTCCACCTCCGGGACATTGAAGGAACATTTTTCTAGTTTTAAATAGAGGTGGTGCTCCGATAACCTTGCGAGCACCTTTCGTGTCCTCTTGTGGTGAGTGGTCGGGTCGGCCAAGTGGATGAGGAGGTCGTCCATATATATGATGAGCCATCCTTCGGCTAAGTAGTCTGCAAATATGTTGTCCATTAGGGCTTGGAATGTGGCAGGGGAGTTGCACAGCCCGAAGAACATTACTGTGGGCTCGAATAGCCCTAGTGGAGTGATGAAGGCTGCCTTCCATCTATCCGGAGGATGGATTAGGACATTATTGTATCCCCATCTGACGTCCATTTTGGTGAAAATCGTGGAGTCCCTGACCTTGTCGATTAGGTCGGCGGTTAGGGGGAGCGGGTAGGCGTTTTTGACAGTCATGGAGTTTAAGTATTGGTAGTCCTGACATGGCCGGAGCTTTCCATCCTTCTTCTTGACGAAGAAGAATGGGGAGGCTTGCGGGGATTTTGATTGCGTTATTTTCCCACTCTTCAGATGTTCTGCGATGAACTCCTTGCATGCTGTTAATTCCTCCGGGTTCAGGGAGTAATTCTTCGCTCTCTGAGGTATGAATTCTTGGGTGAGCTCGATACGATGGTCGTAGCTCCGGGATGGGGGTAGGGTCGTGGCTGCTTCTTTGGAAAACACGCTCATGTATTCCCTGTACTCCTTCGGTAGGATTTTCTGTTCGTGGGTCTGCTTGCTGGCTATCTCTGTTGATACCGTAGTTTTGCGAATTTCTTTGTTGAGACTTTCCCTTATGATTACCTCTTCCGAGGGGTTGTTCAGGTCTTCCGCGATGTACCTGGCCAGGTATCGCTGTGCCACTTGGAGTGGCCTTTCTCCGTGTTCGTCGTTGGTCACTAAGTGAAGCTCCCGCTTCTCCCAGTCTATTATTGGGTTTTCCTTGGCTAGCCACACCATTCCTAGGATGATCAGCATTTTGCTGGAACCTAACACCATTAGGCTTCTCTTCTGAGTCTTGCCTCCTATGGTCATAGTTAAGAATCCCCACTGGGTTATGCTCCCTCCAGCGTTATAGGATCCATCTGCATTGATAGCATCTCGGGGGTTTTTCAGGCGGGTGAGGGGGATCTTCCATTTGCGAGCATGCTTGGCATTTATAAAGTTGCCAGTTGCTCTGCTGTTGATCAGGGCGTAGGTTTCGATGATTCTGGACGAGGTGTGAATGGTAATTGGTATTGTCATTGATCATCGTTCTTGTGATATTACAGCATCCAGTAGACTAGAGGAGGGAAACATCGTCTTCCATCCTCTTCTTAAAAACCCCGCACCTTGGCGATCCTGTCCTCGAGCTTGGTGGTGACAACCACCACCCTTTCTTCCCCGCTGTCTTCATCGTCTGCGAACTTGTCGTCGTTGTAGACCTGCTGAAGGACCTTGAGGATTTGATCCTTTGTCCCCTTCTTGCTATCAAGTACCTTCTGAATGTACTCCGCAGTTTCATTGGGCGTTGGTGGGTCCTTAGTTATCCCATCCGAGACTTCGCGGGTTTTCTCGGTTGCTCTTGCTGACCCTGGTCTCTTGTGGTTTCGAGTGGAACACCTCTTCTTTCCGCAGATGAAGCAAAGGCCGTTCTTGACACGGCGAGCTCATTCCATAGGCGACAATTGGATTGCGTCTACGTCCATCGCATTGGGGTCCCTTCCTGATGATCTGCCTCCTCCATTTCCTCCTTGATGGATGAATCGTCCTCCGGATAAATCTCTTACCCATTCCAGCTGGCGTACTTGCTTCTGCGCTGATTCCACCCACTCCTTAATTGTGGTGGGTTCCTTGAGCAAAATAATGTTTTGGGCTATGTCGTGGTTTAGTCCTCTAACGAACCATTCACAGAGTGCCCCTTCGTCCATTACTCCAGATTTGGCAGCTAGGAGTTGGAAGTCTTGTATGTATTTCTGGGCGCTCTTCATAGTTGATGCCCCTTTGTCTTGCCGGAGGTTCCCGATCTTTCTTTGGGCGTCCACTACCTCCTCCTTAGAAACGAAGGAGTTGGTGAAGCGTTCTACAAACTTGCTTCAAGTTTTCTCTTTATCCTCCATGTTGGCATCCAAGGCAAATTGTCCTTCGGCGAACACTCGTCCTCTCCCCTTCGGCATTTTATTTAATGTGGTGACCACCTTGGCCAGGTCCGTTTTATATATCTCCGGATTCACTGTGAAATAATTTTCCATAGCTCCTATCCACCATATGGCATCTTCGCTATTTCCCGAGAAGTCGGCGGGTAATGCTGCTTTTAACTCTGTTGGTGCCATGTCGTCTTCTTCGTCCTTTCCTTGGTTATCTAGTTCCTGTTGGATCTGCTCCCAGCTCTGGGCGGCTCTTGTTCTTCGTCTGCCTGATTCCATGGCATGGGTGGAGAAGTACTCCAGGAGGGGGTGGGCGGACGGAGTGGGGACCAGAGCCGATGGTTGTACTGGGGATCGGTCAGGGAATACCTCCGGGTCCACTCGTGGATTAGGGGACGGGCCTCTGCTGATCCTAGGTGTGAGAGAAGAAAGTGAAGATGAGGGTTCTCCTCTAGTAACGACTGGAGGACTCGCTGCGGGATGGGGGAGGGGGAGAAAAGGAGTTCCAGTAGTCGCCCTGCTCCGGGGGCGTCGAAGTGTATCTGGGATAGGGGTCCTATGTATAGAGGCGGAAGTGGGGGATGGGGGCTGTTGGGGTTCGTCGTCCGATCCAGGTTGATGCACAATCGTGGTGGGATGGTGTCCCTTCCTGTAGACACAGGGGGAGTTGTTGAAGAGCTAAATTCTTTTGATACGGAACGCGGGACGTGGAGTCCGAGGCGCTCAGTGACTAGCTGATCAAAGGCTCTGATCTGTGGCCTGTGCCGTAGACAGACGGTGAGAACGGACAAGTGAGCGGCGGCGGCCTTGTGGTAAAGGATAAGGCGATAATTCAGGGTCTTCCTGAATAGGATTCTCTCGAGCAAGGGTAAACTGTCCACTCTTGCAAGGTACAGCTAAGACTCTTCACGTAAGATTGTGTAGAATTTAGCTGAGGAGCTAGCTATGGTACAAGGGTGCTTATATATGTAAGTACTGGGGATGGGAGGATATTCCCATTCGGAACACCATGCCGAGATGGGAATAGGCCCAAACCCTTAGGGGTTTGGGGAATGGAAAGCGTCCAGTAAGGGAATAAGCTTTAAGTGAACTTGCACTGCCTATGGATATAAAAGGAAGGGCAGTGCGAGGAACCTCCCCTAATTGAGGAGAAGGTTCAAACCTTATCTCTAAAGTGGGTACTCTGGCTCGGCGGTAATAGGAAGGGTTAACAGATAGCTGAGAATGAGCGAAGGCATTCCTAGTCGAGAAAGGTGGAACCGTTAACGATGGGAGAAGTCTAAGGTAAGGGGAAGCAGATAGAAAGGAAAGGAATAACAGGGAGAGTACTCCCTCATAGGAATGGAAATGGGCGCTCTGCGCGAAGTAGGAACTCTGCGAGTTCCTCGGCGTCCCAAGTGAACCACTCGGGGTTCCCTGGCAGGACGTTCTCTTGGTTCTCCGGTAAAGGAGGAGAAGCGTTCCAGATATCCAGGGACTCTCCCCAGGCCAGTCTGCTGGAGAAGTTGTCCTCTGTGTCCATAGGCTGCTCTGTAGGGAAGAAAGAAAAAGACGGCGCATCCAACTCCTCCGGATAGGGGGTTGGAGGCCTCACCCATCGTTCTGTAACAGGTGGCAACCCTATTCTTCAAGCATGTATTCCCACGCTTCGGATTACACTCAAAGGTAATCTCCGATCGAGGCCCACAATTCGCATCAGCATTCACTAAGGAACTTGCTCAGCTACTTGACTATGACGTCACTCTATCCACCACATACCATCCACAAACAAATGGCGAAACCGAACGAGTAAACCAGGAACTGGAAACCTACCTATGGGTATTCTGTCAAGGACAACAAGATTCATGGAGCAAATTACTCCCTATGGCAGAATTTAATCATAATTCCTCAATACACTCCACAACCAAACAAACTCCTTTCAACCTGATGATGGGGTATGAACCTAGAGCTTATCCACCAATCGGAAAAACCTTTAACCCCACCCTCAAAAAATGCCTGAGTGAATTAGGAAATGCCAGAGATGAAGCATTAGCCATGATCACCAATGCCCAACAGTTCTCCCATAACTACCCCAAATTCAAACCTTGGAAAAACGGCGACAGGGTGTGGCTATCCAATAAAAACCTTAAGCTCTCCTATCCATCAAAGAAACTTGGCCCAAAAAGGGAAGGTCCCTTCCGCATTACGAAAGTCCTATCACCTGTAACCTACCAATTGGAATTACCCGCGAACTGGAAAATCCATAACGTATTCCACGCCTCCCTTCTTTCCCCATTTGTCCAAAATGAGGAATATGGAATTGCCGAAACCCCGCCACCCCCTGATATCATCGGTGACGAGGAGGAATATAAGGTTGAGCGTATCATCAACCATAAGGGATACCCAGGACGACGATCCTATTTAGTGCAATGGAAAGGATACTCTACAGTGGAAAACACCTGGGAACCAGAAAGCAACTTCACCCACACCAACAAAATGCTACAAACCTATAAAAGAAAACACAAAATATGATCAATGATAAACAACCCACTGAACGCTGCAATTTCTACAAGTTCTCCCTTAAGGATAATAAACCCACCAAATATTCCTACCGCTTCTCTCACATCTCAGTATTCATTCCAAAAAGAAAAAGACATTATGACCAACAATACATTCAAACCCACCGGTGCTACTGCAAAGAAAACTACTGCCCATATCACTACTAGCCCATCATTCCGCTCCTTATCATCAATCACTCACTCCCCTTTTTTATACCCTATGGACGCCTGGCCCTACCCATTTTAATCACCTTACATTTTGTTATCCAAATCCACTTCGAACTCTACACCGACGATATCAATCTCTCCTCTCACGCCGCCATTTTCTTCTTTATATATGTCCCTTATCCTCGCCCTAATCAAGAACATCTTCAATCTCCAGATCCTCCCACCCTCTTATAGGAGAATCGCTTATGCCGCCATTTTAGACGACCCCCAAGGATTAGCTTTATTAGAAGCCAACTTGGAACTGAGGAAACTATCCTCCATTGTCCTCCTCATTGAAACCTATCACAGCTATGTCTCCACAAGACTCCTGGTCGAAGAAAACCTCGTTGAAAATCTTAGTGAGGTGATCGCAGAAAATCTCCGCACGGCTGGCGCTCAGACCCTCGATGCCCTCCACTTCTGCGGACTGGGATACTTCATCAAGCGCCTCCCCGCCTCCACCTTCTTCGGGAAGATCTACCCTATCTACCTCCAGCTACCCAGAGGTATGGAACAGCAAGGATTTATCGACATCGAACTTGCGAGACAGTTCGCCTTCCTTAATGGCAGCAGTTTCCCATTTGAGACTAAACCGGATCAACGGATCAGAGGAGAATCGGCAGATAGCGAAGAACGAGAGAATCTTCTTCCCATCCTGATTCGTATCAATCAACCTCTTATGGAAGTTAAGGTCCCGGAAGTCCCAGACAGATCCGATGGAGAGATCGATGAATCCCCCCCTAAAGAGCCCCCACTCCCCACCACCCCGACCTCCCACTCCCTACCCAGACACCCTCAGTGACCTAAGCGACCTCTCTCCACCAGAATCTCCTTCTGCCAAAATGACACCCCGTCCTCTCCAGTACTCACCCGAACCTATCAATGCTATCAATGTGGAAGTCCCCACCATCTCCGACCATCCTGCCCCCACTACACCTGTCCCTACTGTCGACAGGACGCCCCAGGCCACCCCCAACATCTCTGCCCCGAGCACACGGAGGGTGGATCTAACTAGATGGATGATGGATTGGGATGAGGTCGATGAGGTTCAT
>JBBPJU010000294.1:0-28187 GCA_038088875.1 Austroboletus festivus
ACTAGGCTTGCCCAAAGCCAAAAACTTGGTTTTTACTGCCCGTATGCTCACTGCTGCTGAGGCACTCGAATGGGGTGAATACAACCGTCCTTCCGTACATCTTTTTGTCACCTGAAGCTGTCTAGGCCTGGTGGACTATGTCTCTGCTCCCCCGTCTTCTGCATACGATCGCGCATTACAGCTTGCCCAGGATATCGCCAAGAACGGTAGGTTTCCAAGGACATCTCTATGTATGCTGCGCCTTATCAGTCGTCGTTGTAGCACCACTGGCCCTCCGCGCAGCTAAGCAGGCCCTTTCGCGTGCAACGGATCTTTCATTGGAGTCTGGTAACAACGTTTTTTTTTTAAAAAAAACTTGTCTGGCTACTCACAAAATGGCCAGGTCTGGATTTTGAAAGGGCATCATATGATCTCCTGCTCACAACGAAAGATCGCATAGAAGCGCTCGAAGCGTTCAAAGCAAAGCGACCCCCTATCTTCCGGGGGGAATAAGCTCAGACAAGCCAATGTATTTTAAGTAATACCGTTAGCTACATAAATACCTTGTTATTAGTGTCCTAACCACGTCCAATAGCAGCAATGTTCTGAGAGATTCCGCTCGGAATGGTCGCAGCAATACCATCTCCAAGTTTCAAGCCTTCCAGTTCCTTCATCATCATGCTCAAGCGTGTTATCTTGAACCGATCTTTGAGACCTTTTGTTGCAACGTTGGTAACGGTGTCCTCCATCTCTGGGCTCTCGTTAAAACGATTCTCAAACTGGACCCAGTCACTTCTTTGTGCTAAATATGGCCGGAGGAGACTCGAGTCGATACGACCGAGATAATTTTCGGTAATATAGGAGCGCAGGATTTCTGGTCGGACGAGAAAGACATTGCCTAGCTGTCGGATGAATTCATAACGCTCGGGTAGAGACGGGACGTTGAACGACATGACGGTGTCTTGATAGGACTTGAGATCTCTGTTGAACATTGTTAATTGAGTACACGACATCTCATTCAAGTCGACTCACTTGGCGAGCATGAGCCCACCCGTCGCGCTGACGGGGAACTTGCGCAGGTGGTCCAAAAGAAGACTGTCCACCAATTTAGCTCATACATATGAAATCGGTGGCTGCCAACCTGTGGAAAGAGGTACCAATCTCCGTGAGGAAGACCTCCCGATTTTTGCCGCTCAGCGACTGGAGCGCAGCATCACGAGCCTTTTCCAAAGCCTCACAGCAGGCAATACACGGCTCAGTATTGACACGGGCGAATGACTGATCGTCGTTGCGAGGCTTAAAGTCATTCTTCTTTTGCTTTCCGAGTTGCAGAGATAGCCACGACACGATAGCTAGAAGTTTTGTTGTTATACATAACTGGCGTAAAGTCTTGGAGGCAAGACTTACTATCAACAAGTCGCTGTAATAAATTGTTACTGGCACCTTCGACACGACTGACGGCTTGGTTATTAAAGACGAACATTTCGCGTCTGATCGTGACAGATCCGGCCGCCAGTGGGAACAAGGCAACGTTGACGTAGTGTTGCCAGAGATGACATATCAGGTCGACAGCGTGGACAACGCTTAGAGCCTGGAAGCTTGGTTCTATCTTGGGGTCGGCAGACTCGATCCGAGTATGTGTACTTCGTAAGTATATAAGCGTCGGTCTATTTTATTTACAAGTATCGCGCTTACGTTTCAATGGCAACTTCGAGATACGAGGTTGCTATTGCCTCGGCTAAAACCTTCAGTAAGATGAAGGTATTCCTTGGCCTGCAAATCGTGTGTTAGAGCGGAGTTCATCGGACAATTGATAAGGATGGGCTAACACGTCGTTTGTGGCGCTAAGCTCGACACATCGCCCAACGGCCTCTGCATGCCACCTCATCATTCTCTCCGCGACGTCAATGCTGAGAAGACCATCCTCCTCGCGTACCGGCTCTTCAGAAATTCTCTCTTGGACACGGTCAGTCATCATACCCCCAAATCGCATGATCGCAGCTGCCGCCTGCGAGGAAGTGGCGGACGTTGCAATTGTTGAGGTATTGGCAGCAGCAGCTCCCAAGCGATCTACCATACGATCAAACATGGTCGCTTTTCCTTTTTCTCTCTGTGTCTTCATCTTTATGTAATGTACGAGGTAAGCGGATAAGCATAAATCTGGCATAATACTCACATGAAATTGCGTGAATGCACTTAAAAGATTTGTGTACAGGTCCGTTAAGCTTTTACTTTCGCGGTCAATATATTTCTGACCATCAGTATACGGCATAAACAATTCCTCCATGGCTGTCTCTAGCATTGCGGAGACCGTGGTGGCGGTAGCGCCATGCGCAGCAGAAGGGGTACTGGTGAGCGATTGGTGAAACTCGTGCCTGTCCAGCGACGAGGATCGACTAGGAACCAGGGAGGGAAGTTCGTGTTTCTTCAGGTCATCGACCAAAGCGGAGGTTTCGAGATGAATGAGTTGCACTGTTCGGAGATATGCCAATTCTGATTTAGAGCTCCCTTTATTTAAAAGCTGTTCGACATATTGTTGGATCTGTATACAGTATCAGAGTGTTAATCGGTTGGAAAGGGAGTGAGAGCACGGACTGATTGAGCAAACACGCGTTGGAGAAATACTTGCATGACGAGAGGTGGATTCGGGAAAACAGCCTGGACGATTTGAGATTCCTGAGCCACCGTTTCTCTAATTTCTCCAAATAGTTCTGTTAGACCTGGCTCAGCTCGCGGAGGGCTTTGATCTGGGTTCGAAATTGCGTTCCATCTACGACGTGAGTGCAGTCAAATTAAAAGAAAGAGATGAAGAAACGTACAGATTGCCGCTCTGATCCATGTGATCCCTCACCTTGTTCATGAAAAAGTCGTGCTGATTCACATATACTTGCACGCAGGAGGTGCCACCGTTGAAATCCAGGAGTGTCTGGGCACAATGCTGCAAGTTGGGTGTTAGACAACGGGACCGGCAATCAGTCATATCAAGATCAGACAAACATGCATCATCTTCGGGTCGCCCTTGCGATAGCACTTGTCGAAGAGATAAAGCATATCTTTCTCGAACTTTTCACAGTACTTGTCTATGTTTTCCCTTGTCTTCAATCTGACTAAGAATGCGGGAAGTGCGACGAACCCTATCGAGAACACACCTTTTCTGCGGTTGGAAGATCCACCTCTTTGGCCACCGTGGTCAACCGCCTGAGAATAACGGCTACTTCCCCCCGGCCATCTTTACCTTCCTTCTTGAGAGCGTCAAGATGCGTCGTGTCTCCACGAGAAAGTTGGTTGTAGTAGTCAATCAAATCATGGGCTGCCTGTGCCCTTTGTCGCTCGATGTGAACAGATTCGAGCTTTTCACCTACGCAACATCAAGCATGATGATGTACTTGAAGCGGGAAGGCGAACCTATTCGTATTGCCGTGCGCCCAACTTCGTTCAATTTACTCTCCATCGTTGAAAACGACGAGCCGACACCCTAGCAAATGTTCAGTCTGGTCGCGCGATCGAAATGAGGGAGCAGCACATGCTTCGAATCCTTTGTTTAGTTCGGCCATCTTCTTCGAGTACTCCCGCTCTGATACCCTTACGCTCTTTTCAAGCTGCTCAGTCTTTATTTGTACATCCTTTCTGATTGCTATCAGACGGTCAACGGCTGCCTCGAAGGTGTGGATGAAGGGTTTCGGATCAAAGGCTGCGGAAAAACACGTCATACAACGGAAGTGAGCTGGAAGGATCAGACACACGACCAGAGGAGGTCTTTGACTGGGTAATCAACCTATCGGACACCGATCCTACGAAATCCTTGACATCAAACTTACCCTGAGTTGCGACAGTGAGCAAAACATGGGGATAGGGTAAACCACAAACCTGAAATACATCGAGCGCAAGCTGGGCTTGGACTGCGGGGTCCAATTCGATCGGGTTGGGATGCTGCATCGTCATAAACTCATTCATAGGCTTGTTTTGACATGTTGAAATCTGAAGACCTTCGTTCGCGCCATGACGCACGTCCCTCACCAGCTCGAGACTCTACTCCACTTTCTCGCGACAGACTCGTCCAGCTTTGCTCATCTTTCGTATATACTAGACCACCTTTCACCCTCATCTCTTGCCCCGTCCCCGCACCTGCAGAAATGGCTGAACCGAGTCACCTCACTGATGCATTCAAAAGATGCCGCAGCTCGTTGGGCCGCCATTTGCATCGCGCACCGCATGTCATTTCTATCAAGGACACTGCTCATCGACAATGCGCATTCCTGGGTCACAATCGTATCCCCATCCTTGTTGGTTTGTGAGATACCGATGGCATCAATCGTTCTCCTCCAATTACCCGTCCACAGAAATCTGAGCCCGTGCCTATCCTAAAGGCGTCTATGCGGTATTTATGTCTAGTTCTATGTGCTGCGGTGCACACCCCCGAGTTTCAGAAACAGGTTGCAATACCTTTAGTGCCTAAAGTGAGCTCGGCACTCCTCACGATCGCCGACAAGCACAGTAGCTTAGATGTCAAGGTAGCCCCATACATATTGAGGGGGGAAAGCGTTCATCGTTTACCAGACCTCATCCATCCGAGTGCTTGCTCTATTAGTGCCACTCTACCCTTCGCTCCACAAGGCACTCAGTCAAAGATTATATGCATTGTGTAATCAGTTATTCAGCCGTTCCGTGCTTCACAAGACCGACGAACTTCTCGATGCCGCCGTAAAACTCCACGCTGTCTTGCACTTCCTCGGGGGGAAGGTCGGGGGTCCAAACTTATGGCGGAATTGCCTGGACGAGGTCCTGCAGTTATCTTGGTCTGCTTGGTTGTCATTACGGACGACATTCCCTTCAAGTGAACAGCTGAGCCGGAAAGCCATAGCAAATTTATGCTCAGCAGACGGGAAGTTACCTTGTCCTCTGTTGAATGCCGATATAGCTAGTCCTTTGACGGCAGCTGCACTCAGTCTCGATAGGCTAAAGCATGGTGTCTCCACAATTAGTGCCTTATTAAGGTCGGCTTGTAGCCATATGCATTTCATTGTCTCACGAACGCCCGTAGGGCATCTGTTAATCACCCTGTCAAAGTGCCAATTGGGCACATCATAGCCTTTTGTTGTTGTTTACTGGAAAGCTCTTCCGAGGATGAGGTTTTTTTTTTTTTGAGAAACAAAGTTTTCCGAAGCGCACTCACACCGTTTTAGGAACAGACTCACCTTGATCTACATGCTAGAGCTGCTGAATCTGCAGTAGTGCCACAAATTTGGACTCAAGCTTGTTGTTTACTTTCTTGCTTGGCCCAAACGTAAGTACTGTTTCTTAATTCGTGCATGCGTTCGCTGAAATGCCGTTTCGTAGCATGCAGGACTTGTTAGTTCCACATACACCGAGGCTGATCATGATCATCTCGTCCCATCTTGAAAAGAATCATAATATGGAGCAGTAAGTTTCACCGCTTCTGGCAATTAAATTTCCAAATTCTCCCATGCATCACAGGTCACTGGGGCATTCATTCCTGTGCTGTGTTCATCAGTTGCTTTTCTTTTGCCCTGCTATTGGTGCCACACTCGGTGTTAATCGACTCCTGAAAGCAACCATCCCTATTTTATCTCCTCTCTACCTTCATCAGCCGCGCACAGAGACGGGCGTAGGTTGTTCTGGTCAGTCGAGAACAAACAAGAGACGGCGAGAATATGAAGTGGATAATGTACTCTTGGTGAACAATCTTACAGCCTGCGCAACAACGAATGAATGTGACACGATGGTTGCCGCTCTACAAGGTGAGTTACCTGATGTATGTTAAAGCCCTCGGTTGCTCATAAAGTTCGTCAGTCGTGGATCAGTGTTTATTAAATGCGGAACTTGCCCCTTCTACTCGGTCTTTTGCAAATCGAGTACTTTTGTCCATCCTCCTATCGCTTCCTTTGATACCATCTTCAAGTCTTTCGCTCGATCCTAGTTTCCGTGGGAAGGTGGCTCAAAAAGTTCGCGAGATTTGCGTTGAAAATGTGCAAGGAATCTCGTATTCCATGAGCAAAGGCACCAGTCTTGTCCTTCGCTCGTTCTCCTCGGAGGTATGTGAGCCCGTTCTTAGGACGAACCCCTTAGAATTTGTGGCATACACAGAACCTGGTGACATGCGACAAACTTTACTCTCGCATTGATCTTCTGTTACATCCTCGCCGTCCTCCATTGATTCGAACACTGCCTTTCGTGGAGTCCCTCTCGCTCTTATCTACAGAGGAGAGCGCAGAAGAGACGGAAATTCGTCGTTCACTTGGTCTGGCTTTTGGTGACGGAAATATCTGCTTAATCCCTTCCATGCCCGAAAATCACCCTCAACCGATCAATCAAAGTTCATTGCCTTTGAGCCAACAAACATTGCTCGATTCGCAAGAAAACGAGGCTTGTATCGAGCCACATCCAAACACCACGAACGATGATACCAGCGATGATTTCCATCCACATGTCCAAGTAGAAGCAACGGTTCCACCCGTCCTTCCCGTCGTACTTTCACTACAAACAGTGTCCGACACACTATTATCGGTCCCGCCAAAAGACACTGCATCAGCGGTTTGCATAGCCCCGATGCTAATCGATGAATCGGATCACGAAGTTGTCCCTATGATCGATTTAGGCTCAGACTCGGAGGCTGAATTGCCTTGAAGATACTTTGAAACATTAGGGGTAGTAGATCGAGTATTATATAGATCAAAATGTCAAGTTCGCAGTCTCTTGATCCGAAGAGGTTCCGCCACGAGTTGCGAGTCAACCTCGTCATCGGAGACTTCGGTTTGCGGGATGCCCACTGGATTCTGGGTCAAATTCTGGATCTTATCCCACTATAAGCCAGTAGCATGCCCGAAGTAAAAGCGCATACCATTCCCAGCAAGGAATCTACGACGATGTTTCCCGGATCAAGCGACTTGGCACGTTCAAAAAAGATCTGAGAACGGCCCAGCATCTCGTTGTCTACTGATTGACCACCGACTTCACTTGCGGAACCAGGTTGAGAGACAAGGACAGAGCAAATCCCAGCATAGATGTGCAGGACGGCATTATCGCGGTACGGGAAAGAGGGCAGAGAACTAATACCGACATATATTAGTTACGATCCGCAGAACGAAATTCAGCCGAACAATTCCAACTCGTCGAGGGCCTCCCTATATCTTCCAGAAAGGGCGTATAGGTGGACGAGCTCGGACAGAATTGATTCCCTCTGTAGGATGATCAGCAAGATAGAGTGGTGTATCTCCAGCGTATACAGACGTCTTCAGGAAGATGCAGCATCATCGTGCGCATGTAGTCAATTTTCGTTTGGATGCCTTCTGACGGATGCCCTACGCGACCCAGGAGTCCAATGGCGAGCATCCACGACGATTTCCAGTCTATTTCCTTGCACCTTGCGAGAATTGCCCAGGATCTGCGAGCGCGGTAAAGATCACCGCGCTGTATGCTAAGGTGAAGTACATCATAAAGTCGCCGCAGATGCACACGACGAGAAGTAACGGGCGAGATATCCTGTGGTGGTGAAAATAGGAACGTGTGGATGTTGGGTGGCATCAGAGGTTATCTTATACATACACCAATGGAATCCTTAGACGACGATTTCAGCTTCGACTCGTCAGTTTGGGGTGCACCTGCGCCAGCACCCTCGCTCTTGTCTCCCCCACCACCATTGCCCGCATTCTCTCCCGCTGCATCTCACGACCAGCTCGATGACTTTGATGACTTCCATACCCCACTGGAGTCCAAAACGCCCTCTCTCGCCCAGGATGATGATTTTGCCGACTTTGGTGACTTCGGCGAGGTAGGGAGCTCAAATGTTAACTTTGCTTTCGAAGAGGACACAACGTTCAGCGAAGGAATACATGGACCTGAGTTATCCCAGTTGCGCTGCAAGTCCCTCCGCCTAGACCCACTGCCTTCCATGCAGGATCTCAGTCTATGGCTCGAGGAAATCCTTGGTCCAGTCTGGCCAAACACACCCCCTAGCTTAACCCGTGACGAAGATGTTAGGCAAGTCGAGGGTATTGGTCAGATACTGATCACTTCAACGAGGTGCGTCAGATGTGTTATTTTGTCTTCTGACATCTACTCATGCATCGTAGCCGCGAGTTATACTCGTCGCTGCTGAATTCTCCTCCTCTCATGGAACCGGTTAGCTGGGTGCGGTCTCGCATACGGCAACAGCACTTAATTGCCCTCGGACTTCCCGTCAATTTGGATGAAATGTTTCCCCAGGCCACCACTAAATCCCTCCCACCTCTTCACATTTCAACTCGGCCTGTATCTGCTCCCCCAGGAGCCGCAAACGGTCTAATCCGGAGCACACCTCCGTCTCGGAGTAATTCTCGAGCCGGGACACGTTCAAATACACCACAGCCATCTGCACGTTCCGGGCCCTCAACCGTGATGCAGCAGCTGAGACTCGGCCCTAAACCCGAGTTGGATGAAAAGAAAATTGACACTCTTTTGAAACTCGACATTGGTGCGTTATTGCGCTTGTCATATGTAATCTGAACCCGTAACCACTTTACAGATCAATTAAATCTGTTCCCTTTGAAAAGGCTGGAGAAACATCTCGCTGATTTACGCCTCGAGACCACAAATGCATCTTCCCTTCTGACGTACCTTCTTCAAACGCGCGATGCATTGCAACAGGATTCAGAGACCTACAATAGGCTGATTGCGGAGATGGTAAGCGAGGCTCAGAAGAGTAAGTTTGGGAAGGGTAGAGTGGGGGTGAAGCGCGGTGGGACGTCGAGTTGATTGAGACGGGCCGAGGGACTCACGTGCCACGAGTTGCCGGCCGAAAAAAGTGACCAAATGTAGCCATTAGTATATGCAAGAAAAGTACTGCTTGCCAATACCCATCTGGTAGGCCAGTAAGCTTGAGTTTTTTTTTTTTTTTTAATTCATCAGGTAGTCCATAGCCTTTCAAAGTCTTGCGAACTTTCCGTCGCTCAACATGAATGTCGCCTTCTCGGTGCCTTCAACTGTCTCCAGTATATCATTCTCATTCCTTTCTACGGAGGATGTCCGCAAGATATCTGTCAAACAGATAGTGAACCCAGTCCTTCTTGACGACCTCAATAGACCCAATATCGGTGGTCTGTATGACCCAGCTCTTGGGCCATGTGATCGGCACGACATGTGAGTTGTCCCATTCTCCGATGCTACTCTGTAAAAATTTAACCCTTTGCAGCTGTGCGACATGTCATCTCAACTATTTCACTTGTCCTGGACATTATGGCCACATCGAATTGCCTTCTCCAGTTTACCATCCTCTGTTCATGACAAACATGTATAACGTCCTTCGTGGCACCTGTTTGTTCTGTCATAGATTCAAGACCCCTCGATCCGTTGTGGGAACAGTTTCCTTCTTATCGTCATCTACTTGGGCTGAAGAGACTATCTAGGTGTGTAAATATGTCGCCAAACTGCGATTACTGGAGCATGGTCTCCTCGAGGCTGCCCATGGCGTAGACGATGTTCATATTCGGTTGCGAGGCGCTGACTCTGTCAAAGACGGTCGAGATGAAGCTGAAGAGGAATTTGAAAAACGCGTCGAACTCTATGTTGCTATTCATCTTGGTCGTGCATCAAGTAGTAAACGCGATCATTACAAAAATGAACTTGTTTATCAGGCGAGAAAAGAGGTCATCCTGGACTTTATAAGGATATCCATTTCAAAAACTTGCCACAATTGTCGGGCGTGAGTGCTTCTGCTTGTATGTCCTTATTTTTCTAACGTTGGCCCCACAGACATGGATATACATTCCGCAAGGAGGGATTCACCAAGATTATAGAATACGATCTCTCTACGAAACAAAAAAACCGACATAGAGCACTCGGCATCAGACGCCCGGATGTGCTTCGTTCTCAGCAGCAAGCAGCTGAGGGATGTTTTTCGGGTGTAGATGATGAACTATCTGATGAAGCTGACAGTTCTTTGGACTCAGAGCCTGAGGGAGATTTGACTTATCCGGATGAAGAAGTAACCGAAGTGATATCCAAACCTCCAAAGGAAGTGTTGCCCAAATCAGCCAGTGGAAAAGTCAAATCATCACGCGGACGCAACGAACGGGTTATACCACCAGAAGAATGTTGTGCTCACCTTCGTCTTCTGTTCAAAAATTGCCCTGTCATCTGCTCTCTTCTGTTCGGTCGACACGGTCCTTTTGCTCCTCTTTCGCGCGGCGGGCTTTCGTTGGCCTCTCCTGATATATTCTTCATGGATGTTTTGTTGGTGCCACCCACACGATTTCGGCCAGCGTCAAAAATGGGAGAAATATTATTCGAAAACCCCCAGAACGAACTCCTAGCCAGAGTGCTCAACACTTCATACCGGTTACGCGATTTGAATGCTGATTTAGCAGTTGCTTCGGTGAAAACTATGGATGAAGCATTGCATAGACGTTCGCTGGGATTGCTTCTTGAAGCCTTAATACAATTACAAGTCGACGTTAACAGTTTCATCGACAGCAACAAAAATCCACAACCGCTACGTCAAGACAAATTACCGCCTTCTGGTATAAAGCAGGGTCTCGAAAAGAAGGATGGCCTGTTTCGAAAACACATGATGGTTTGCCTTACCAAGTGACTTGTCATCTTTGGTGCCAACTCACACAAAACAATGCAGGGAAAACGTGTCAATTACGCCGCACGCTCGGTCATTTCCCCCGATGTCAACATCGAGCCAAACGAGATTGGCATTCCACCTGTTTTTGCCAGGAAGTTGACATATCCAGAACCCGTCACACCATTGAATGTTCATCAATGTCGTCAATGGGTCATAACTGGGCCAAAGAATCACCCTGGTGCTACTATGGTGGAATTCGAAGATGGACGATTACAATCATTGGTAGTTTATTCCTTTCTCGCATGTTTTACAGTCGCTGAACACCAAACCTGTACCAGGATAAAATGACCAAGGAACAACGGCAGGCAATTGCTGATATGCTTTTTACGCCGCAGGATGCGAGCGGTGGTGGACACAACGGACTTTCGACAAAAACTCCGTCCATCAACAAAAAAGTACATCGCCACCTGCAAGATGGCGATATCTTGATTTTGAATCGCCAACCAACATTACATAAGCCAAGTATGATGTGCCACAACGCCCGCATTCTTCAAGGCGAGAAAACGATACGCTTACATTACGCGAACTGGTCAGTGCCATGCATCTTTTCTTTTCTTCCGAGCTTGTATCTACATTTCTATGCAGTAATTCATATAATGGTATGATCACTGCTTCCACGTGGTATTCGCTGCTGCTAATCTGCATGCATTCAAGCTGATTTCGATGGCGATGGTAAATGTGCTCTTTTTTATTGCAGCCCCTTGCCGTTAACATCTTCGTAGAGATGAATATTCACTTTCCTCGTATGTTAACCTGTTGTGCTATCCTGTCCCTCTTTATGATCATTTTCAGAGAACCCAGTAGCTCAAGCTGAGGCCAGATTTGTCGCCAATGCTGACAATCAATACCTAGTACCAACGTCGGGGAAACCTCTTCGAGGTTTGATACAAGATCACGTCGTTGCTGGAGTTTGGATGACATGCCAAGACACATTTTTCTCTCGAGATGAATATTTTCAACTCCTTTACGGGGCTCTCCGGCCGGAAAGCGGTGAATCATCATCCGACCGTCTGAAGACCCATCCTCCGGCCATATGGCTCCCCAAGCCCCTCTGGACAGGGAAGCAGGTGGTGCGTGGTTTCTCGTTTCGTCATTCGTATCCACTCACCTCAGCTAGATATCTACCGTGTTGTTGAACATCACACCCAACAATGCCGAGGGATTGAATCTCGAGTCCACGTCTAAGGTTCCAGGGAATCTCTGGGGAACGGGGTCCACAGAAGACAAAATCGTTTTCCTTGACGGTGAACTACTTCGCGGTGTTCTCGACAAATCGGCTTTTGGCGCCACAGACTACGGACTTGTGCACTCTGTACATGAGTTATATGGACCTACTGTCGCAGGACAGCTCCTCGGTATCCTTAGCCGTTTGTTCACCAAGTTCTTGCAGCATCGGGCTTTTACTTGCCGTATGGATGATCTGGTATTGACGCCCGACGGAGACTCGAACCGAACCAACATCTTGCAAAAGAATGCTAGCCTTGGCATGGAAGGTGCCATCGAAAACTTCCCTTCATTGTCTAAAGTAGCAGAGGAGGACATTCCGACCGTGCTTAGGTCTCTTCTCGAGGACGTCCTCCGGGATGATAGCAAAATGGCTGGCCTTGATGTGACCGTCAAGAGCAAGTTGGCAAAACTCACGAAGTCGATTGCTGACACTTGTATGCCCTTCGGGCTGCTGCGCAAATTTCCCCATAACCACATGCAAGCGATGACACAATCCGGTGCTAAGGGTAGCGCAGTTAATGCTCAGCAAATATCTTGCGCCCTTGGTCAGCAAGAACTAGAGGGTCGGCGAGTGCCCGTCATGGTCAGTGGCAAAACACTTCCATCGTTCAAATCATTCGAAACGATGGCAATTGCCGGTGGATATGTTGCGAGTCGGTTTCTGACAGGTGTCAAGCCGCAAGAATTCTATTTCCACTGCATGGCTGGCCGTGAGGGTCTTATTGATACTGCAGTAAAAACGTCTCGTTCGGGGTACTTGCAACGATGTCTCATCAAACATCTGGAAGGAATTCGCATTCATTACGATCATACTGTTCGTGGTAGCGACTCATCTGTCTACCAATTCCTATACGGTGGAGATGGCCTCGATGTTACCAAGCAAAAGCATCTTTTCCAGTTCAAATTTGTGGCTGAAAACCAAAATACTCTTCTCAATCTATATAGACCGAAAAATATCGCAGGTGCAATCAATGATGAAGACGCAGCCACTTACATGAAGAGGGTGCTGAAGCGGTCTAAAGTGCGCCACAGTAAATACGTTGCGGCCCCACGCGAGGAGATGACTCCCGTTCTCGACTTGTTTAATCCTGCCCGTTATCTTGGAAGTACTTCTGAAAAGTTCGCCGAGTCCATCAATGCTTATCTGGACTCTGATCCCCCAACCATCAAGTCCAAAACCTCGGACGAGCCGGTAATCAAGAATAGACGGCACCCTATGAAACATCGATACTTCCGCCTTTTGATGAATGTTAAATATTTAAAGAGTCTTGTCGAGCCGGGAGAAGCAGTTGGTCTATTAGCGTCTCAAGGGTGTGTCTCACCTTCGCTTGCGTTGCGACGTCTTATCATTACACTACAGAATTGGCGAACCTTCAACGCAAATGACCCTAAACACGTTCCACTTCGCTGGCAAGTGGTAATGTTCAGTTACCCACTGCTTAGCTCACCTGCTTTGTAGGTCATGGTGCTGCAAATGTTACTTTAGGGATACCCCGCCTAAGAGAGATAGTGATGACAGCATCGCAAAAGCCTAAAACACCATCGATGACCATGGTCATCGAGCCTGACGTTTTGGATGCAGATATAACGACATTCTGCAAGAGAGCCAGCAAGCTCGTTCTTTCACATATCATCGAAAAGGTCACCGTTAAGGAACGTCTGAGCATTCAGGGTGAGGTGCGTCGGACGGAGTTCTCAGTCGACCTCAGTTTCTACCCTGAAGAGGAGTATGGCGAAGAATATGACGTCAGTACGGCGGAAGTCCTCGCCGTGTTTGGGGCTCGCTTTCCTTTTACCTTGAAACGCGAGATACAAACAGAAATGAAAAAACTGGACGCGGATCTTAGGAGCCAAATATCGCAATTGGGTAAGGGCAGCGCAAGGAAGGAACCAGCCGCAGGAGAGACTGACGCAGATTTTGACGGCGAAGAGCCTGCCAGGAGTGCTCGGGATGCTAAAAGTGAACATGGGGACTCTGATGACGACGTTAAGCATGCACGTCAGAGAAAGGAACAGGCTACGTACGAGTCTGATGAGGAGAACGACGAAGAGTTTGATGATGCTGCGATAGAAGCTGCATATGCCTCTGAATTAAACGAGGAAGCTGACAACAAAGAGGCCGAAACTGGAACACCGGGACCCGTCTTCCCTCACGGACAAGTGCAACCCATTGCAGACAAATTCGTCGAAAGTTTCCATCAAGCTTCGAACTTCAAATTCTCGGGATCGGCATGTTCATTCCAGCTGGAGGTGAGTATTCTGGGAGATTGCTTTAGACGCTTGTTCAACTGGAGATCTAGTTTCCTGCCGATTTCCCGAAACTTCTCTTGGTCGGCATCGTAGAGCGCGCCTGTCGCAAGACTGTCATCCGTGAGATCCCTGGAATTGTGGATTGCTTCAGAGCCGCAAATGAGAAGGGGGCTGTCCAGGTTTGTCTTTTTACAGTTGTTGGGGTGAAGTACTCCTAAAACCTAGCAATACAGCTCAGTACCAATGGATCCAACTTCCGTGGTATCTGGGAGTTTGCAAATGGGGCAGGCGACAGTATCATTGATTACGACACCATCTACTCCAACGACATTTATTCCATCCTGAAGACATATGGTGTAGAGATGGCACGCGCCGCTATTTTGCGTGAAGTTGGGGGGGTGTTTAGCGCTTACAAGATAGATGTCGACATCAGACACCTCGAATTGATTGCTGATTATATGGTAAGAACGCAGCCTTGGGTTCTTGGTCAAGAGGCTGACGTACGACAGACATTTGATGGCGGATACAAGCCGTTCAACCGAAAGGGACTGTCAACTAATCCGTCGCCACTGTTGAAGGCGTCCTACGAAACTACGGCTGCTTTCTTGTCGGATGCAACCTTATATGGTGACTTTGATGACCTCTCGACGCCGTCAGGAAATATTGTGCTCGGACGACCAAGCCGAACGGGGACGGGTGTATTTGACGTGGTTATGCCTGTCGCTTGAGCTAGACTGTAGTTAGCGTAACACGTGCCGGATCCATTGTTTGTCGTTATTATGGACACGCTAGCAATTTTCGTCGTCTTTGCTGTAACATTTGACCTCGAGGTCAAGGTGATGTCGGCGGTCCGCTGATCTCCATCTTCCACTCATTGATAGTTCCAACAACTATGGAGACGCGTCATCGCCTGCCACTACGAGACCTTCCACTAGAACAATTTCTCACACCTAACATCACCAAAACGCCACGAAAATACAAACGTCCATTGTCTCCGTCTCACACCCCTCTCAATCCAGCTAAGCGCCGTGTTTTGGATGCAGAAGGCATCCTCCCCACAAACAATGCCGTCAAGCCTTCTCCCTCTCATCCTGTGCCATTTGTGCTCTCCAGCACGGTGACTCCAGCGAAGCCGTCGCGACTCGGGAATGGGTATGGTATTCCTCTAATTCTCGTGCAGTCAATTTAAGTCATGTGATAGGCTCGTTCGACATTATGGAGGTTCTCAAGGACCATTTCCGTCGCACCGGCGTTCGCTTGCCCACGAACTTTACCCTAAGTTAGCAATCGAATCGTCAACCGACCCGCAATCGAAACACTATCCCGGTTTCGATGTTTTCCGAGATAGCGAACATTGCAGGGGCTCTTCGTTTCCCCGAGTCTCACTTCCATCTGGCGGCGACGCTCAGGCTAATAGAACCGAGGAGGGCAAGGAGAACATGCCGCTCAGGAAGAAGGCAAAGAGGCTCAGTTCTAAGAAACGTCTCTTGTCTGGTTTTGATGGTTCGGATGCACCGTACCTCGGTACACCTGTACAATCAGCCAAGGTTGTTCTCCCAGAGCGGACACCATTCTCTCCGCGTCAGGCACCACGGTAATTCGTCGTAACCTTTGCGTCAGAGGTTTTTCGTATGGGCTCGGAGTGCGTCCAAGAAAATATTGGAAGGGCAGCAGGAAATGTTTAGAGACTCATGTGTTGATAGTTTTCGCGGAGGAAACGCTAGCGAACTGGGAGTTGTAGGGTGTTATGGCGAACATACGGAGTATGTCCATGTTATCATATGCTGTTAATTGATTTGTACCGTCACCTCGTAATGTTATATGTTAGATTGGACACGTTACCAAGACGTCGGAGGGATGATTATGTAACATATATTGTATATACTTGAAAGTTGGTCGAGTCGAACCAGTTAACCCCCAACCTCAGTTAATATGAGGTCTCCTATCTCCATTGTAATCCTGTTCGCTTCGCTGTCATCCATCGCGATGGCACAGTTTGGGTTTTTCGACCACATGTTCGGGAATCATCAAAACCAACAGCAAAGAGAGCAGCAAGCTCCACTTGCAGGCTCACAATGGGCTACACATGCCAACGCAGGTCAGTGAGGCTTTTTTTTTTTTACCCTTATGGTGTGATATTCATGCCGCTGCGTAGTTGCATGCTCCTCGTATCTGTGTCCAGATAGTTTGGTCTGCGTTTCCCGGCCCTCAGAATGTCCGTGCCCTCGCGAAGAAGATATCAAATGTGTTATACCTGATGCCAAAGATACACAAGGCGGGGCGGTCGTATGCGTCAGAGGGGCGAATGGATGTGCACTTGTGGAGCGCCTCGCTGGGAGGTACGAGTAGTATACAAACAAACTCCGCGGCACTTTCATAGGATTATGTAATGTAATGTTTGAAACTGAGTTCGACACTTGCACCGGAACCATCATAGTGCTACTAAAATGGCTGTTCCTCGACCGACAGTGCGTATCTCTAGCCACGGTTTACTACTCGTCTAAAAGGCAACCTAGTCAAAGCTTCCACCTGGCGCAAATCGCATTCTTTTTGTCAAGAACCTCAACTACCAAATCACCGGCGAAGATCTCTATGACCTCTTTGGACGTTACGGGAGCATTAGACAGATTCGTGTCGGGAATGAACCAAAGACAAAGGGGACAGCGTTCGTTGTGTTTGACGACGTGATGGACGTGAGCATCTAATTATGTCATCGGCAATCTCTCCTGATCCGTCTCTTCAGGCAAAAAATGCGCTCGATCACCTGAACGGCTTTCACCTGCAAGAACGGTACATTGTCGTTCTTTATCATATGCCTGCCAAACAAGATGCCGCAGCGGCAAAGGCTGATTTGGCTCGGAGAGAAGAAGAGTTGGCGCAGCTCAAGAAAAAACACAACATCGGAGACGACTAGTCCCGCACGTTCATGTTTTGTAACCACTCCACATGATCGTTGTCTATATCACGTCCCTATCTATTGTGCACAATAGTGTCCTTTCTATCGGAGGCAGTGACAAGACAACGGAGAATGCAGCATTAATTCAAGGAAGTACCGAACCATCCTACGCAACAACACCGGAATGATCAACTGTGCCCACAGCATTTTGGACATTTTTTCTCTATTTGCGGTGCTGTATCGAACATAGTCATCCATCATTTCTGAATCTGAAACGAACGAGTTTCATACCGTATTGCTGTGGGTATTGATGACTTGGTTGGATAGTACCGGTAAGTCGGGCAGACCACAAACATGAATGTACGCTTACTATTGCCAACATGTTTTAGTGCATTGCGGCGGAACACAGTCTAGGGGGTGCTTGGGACTAAACTTGCAATTACGAAGATCACACTTGATCTAGACAACGTTAGCGACGTCTCTACAGCACATGAGCTGACGCACTTCTTCATCTGGCTGTTTAAATCGTAAGAATGTGATGAACAGCGATGAACAGACAAAAATATCTTCTTACTAGTGTCACAGTATGTCCACACCTGTGGCAAGATTGAGTTAGCAAGGGCGCATTTGTCCGTGACGGGTCCAAGGTGAACTCACACTTTGTAAGTGTTCCGCACTCTTACAAACGTATGAGATTTGGCAGTCAGCAGAGGTCGAGTACCACACACCTTCTCCAGTAACACATCTCGATGCTTGAGCGAGGAAGCAGCCATGCGAGATCGTCGTTTATATACCTCGATACATGGCTTACACACGAAATCGCCTACCAAGATTTTTTATTCACGTCATCTGTCCTACGATGATATGAAAATCAATTCAAAGACGCTCGCACGATTTGGCGCAGTGAATCGTGATGGGAGTGGAACATGGTTAACACCTATAGGATATTGTTTCCGGAAACGTCCGTGCATCGAACTCGTCGGAAGGTAAGACTTCCATAAAGCATCCACGACTGCTAACACCACAGGCCCAGTTCGTTGTAATACAGACACGGGGAATACTGAAACAGGTATCACCCTTTTAACGAGATTCCCGGCTGATGAATCTCACCGGTCAGGTAGGGATACTTGAGCATGTGAAGACATGGAAACAGTTCCTTTGGCCTGTGCTCTCGCATGTCTTTTCTTTTCTTTTTTCTAGGGTGGTGGAGAGACCGAGCGGAAGAAGAAAAGGGGTGACCAAGATGGGATTTGAGTTGAAAGTTTCTTGCGTCTTTGTGTGCGAGTTGGAAGACATGTCGGATCAGCTGCCTCAAACGATCTGATCCTAAAAGCGGGTCTGCAATTCCCGATAGAACCTTGATTACGACTATCACTACTGAAATACTGACCGAGTGTACTTCATCTCGCGAAGAAGTTTCGTGATCAACAGTGCTTCAGGTCATCGCATCATCACTTGCGAGGCTGTCTCAACTATGATCCGGCCTCCGGTATACAGGTCCGAATGACTTTTCGGATTTACACTTCTACGAGGCTGAAACCTATCACCAGTGCTATCATAGATCCCTGTACTTCCTCGTCGTTTCAGGGTGTTTATCACGTCCAGCTGCGTTCCTGTCTCGTCACCCCTTTTTACTTGATATCCTTTCCAGCTAGAACCCTATAGCTACCATATCCTGCTGTGCGTGCCGCGGCAGTTTCAATTTTACGTTCGCGTGAGTATGTACTTGGCAATGCACGAGGGCATCATATTCATGGCAAGGTACGCCAGAACCCAGGGTCAATCAGTCAGTTACATTCTCTCGCAGTGCTGACCCTCGGATGAAACCTCGTCAAGCTTGGGTCGATTGATATCAGGGAGATCGATAGCTTATATCATGATTCACTGGTTTCATCCACCGGGAACCCAAACATCCGTCGGGTGTTGATATCTGAACCACGCATACGAAAGTCAGCAGTTGATTCCAAGACATTCACAAGATGCCATTCACACCGAGGACAAATCGTCCGGACAAAGGGTCGAGGATCTGCGTGTGTTCTTGACTCCGTTAAAAATAGGACTCCCGTGTTGAGCTCGTCGATGTGACTCAATGTGGGGCTACTATGTTAGGATCCCAGTCTCCGCCGCACCCGCAGGCCACCACCCACACGGTTTCTCCGTGGAACTCCGGTCACACATCCACGAGTGGCCCCCATTCCGCTGGGCGCATGACTTACTTTATTCCTTCACATCGTCTCGCTTCCCTGCGCGAACGCCGTCACGAAACAGGACCCAAAGGCAGTGAGGATCGAAACCCTCGGCGGCCTTGAGGACCAACTGTGGATTGTGGTGGTCGGTTTCGTACGGGCTCAAGCCCTGTGGTAGTGAACTTGGACCTCACTTAACCCTAGTGAGCGTTTGTTCAACAAACTTTATTGGAGTGCCAGTTTCGTTCAAATCTTCATTTTCGTGCCTTCAGTTTAGGTGAGCTTGACGCCACTATATTAGGTTTCACTTCATCGTCGTTAGGGATGATTTTTGCAGGCACACGGACCAAAATTCACGGAATTGTGGCAAGTCGCTTTTTATAACATCCAATTTACAGTAATCTATTTCCTTCCTACCCTGGGGAAATCGGACGCTATTGCACGTGGCCACCGTACCAACACTACGTGTCGCCCTGAGGTTGTCATCCTGTGACAAAGTATCGCCGGAAGTCAAAACTCGGATCGTTCCAGTTTGCTATTCGCGATTATATTATAGAATAACGGTGGAACATAAGAATTTAACAACTGCCAAAGCCAACGATGAGCGTCAACATGATTCGGAATACACAATCAATAGAAGGGCCAAATGATGGAACATAGCCGGAAGCCGAAACCACCACACGGAATACATTCTAAATAAGCTCAGCAGCATTGACCGGCATTTCGTCCTGAAATTTCTGGTGAGTGCAACTCATCTTGCTCCAGTCGAACTCCTTACTATCTGGGTGCTATAAAATTGTTCTGCAAAAGGGCGTCACTACTAGGATGGAAGAACAAGAGAAATACAACTTACCGATATCGCGGAGGATGCGCACGTCGTCAACCGTCACGAACTACAAAATCCCATGTGAGAGATTAATAAGAGCGAGAGGTGTGGAACATACGTTAATAGCAACACCTTTCCTGCCAAATCGCCCCGAACGACCGATTCGATGTATGTAGTTCTCACGATTCCTATGAGAGATATAATCAGACATGTGCGTAATATCGAGGGAGAAGCCCTTACGCTGGGAGATCGTAGTTGATAACCAGTGAGACCTGCTGAACATCGATTCCTCGCGCCCATACGTCAGTCGTAATAAGCACACGCCTGTAACAATTTTAGGTGATCTCCTGGCCGCGGTAGTTATGACCTACGATGTTCCACCGCGGAACTCCGCCATAATCGCATCTCTCTCTCTCTGAACCATTTCACCGTGCATCGAAGAGACGGTAAAATTAGCCGCTCTCATCTTTTCCGTCAGCCAGTCAACCTGCGAAGACGATAAACCCCATCAATGGTATTTTAATCACGAACCGAACCTTTCGTCGAGTGTTGCAAAATATCACGGCTTGAGTGATTGTGAGCGTGTCGTAAAGGTCACATAGTGTGTCGAACTTCCAATCCTCCTTTTCTACGGCCACGAAGAACTGCTTGATACCCTCGAGTGTTAATTCGTCACGCTTTACAAGGATTCGGATGGGATCCGTCATGAATTTCGTTGTCATCTCCAACACGTCGTATGGAAGCGTAGCACTTAACAATACGACTTGGGTCGCTGGAGGAAGATAGCGATAGACGTCGTATATTTGATCTTTGAACCCCTTATTTAACAGTTCGTCTGCTTCATCCAGCACGAGCATTTTGATGTTGCGAGTCCGGAGAGCTCTGCGACGAATCATATCAAAGACTCGCCCAGGGGTGCCTGACACGACATGTTGTCCATATTCCAGTTTCCGAATGTCCTCGCCGATGGATGTCCCTCCAATGCATGCGTGACATTGGACATTCATGTAGTCGCCAAGGGCAAGTACAACGGATTGAATTTGAGTAGCCAGTTCTCTTGTCGGGGAAAGAACAAGCGCCTGGGTTTCGCGCACAGAAACATCGATGGACTGGAGGATGGATATGGAGAATGTCGCAGTTTTACCGGTTCCCGACTGCGCCTGAGCAATTACATCGCGTCCTTGAGTAATGGGCAATATAGCACGCTGCTGGATGGCAGAGGGTTTTTCGAAATCTAGAAGAAGAAATGAAATCCAAGCCAGCAAAAAGTGGGGGGAAGATGACAGACTGTAGGCGTATATTCCTCGTAGGAGGTCCTCCTTGAGGTTTAGGTCGTCAAATGTAGAAACGACCGAGACGGCCTCAGACGATTCGAATATGAGTTTCTAAAAAAAAGGGGGTCGAAGATACAGCAGATTGCCTCGCGAGACAACCGCACCTCATCTCCAGGGTTAATGCCAGACATTTTGGTGTCTTGATGGAGGTGTAGCAGTAAACTTTACTGGCAGTGACGGAGTCCGAAAATAGTGCCTGTAGCCTTGACCTCTACTCTTTTGCATGGAACGTGATGGACTCCATTTTCGAAACTCAACGCCAGGCTCACGAAGAGATCGAACGCTACGAGATAGCGCTTTATTCTCTCCTATCCAGAAACCAGCCCTCACATGAAGTTAAACTACGGACGGAGCACAAAGCAGCCCAAGTACTGAGTCGCATTTCTTCTCGCGTGGCTTCTCTTAAGACCCACTATGACGACGAGGATGCCCGCAAAGCCGAAATCGATGCGCTTACTGCCTCGGCTCAGCCAGGTGACCTGTCCGAGTTCTACGCGCGGTTGGTGAAGGTTCAGGACCACTACAATAAGTATCCTGATGTTGCGGCAGGAGCTTTCGAACTAGAGCTCGCTGCTCTTCTCGAGGAGGGGAATCAGGATGGAATAGACGAAGAATACGAGGAAGAGGACCGTACGTATATAAATACATCTTAACTTATGACATATCATTTATTTCTCGTTTAGCTGTATCATTGATGTTCTCTGGAGAGGAATCATACGGGAAATATCTTGACCTGTATGCGAACCACACCACCTACAACAATTTGAAGGACATCACGAAACGGTTACCCTATCTGCAGTACCTGGACGTGCTCTTAGAAGCACAAACAGGCCCGTTGCACACCGAACTTCCAAAGCCAACGCGCACCTCCAAAGAGTATGAGGTGTAGGTGTTCCATCGCCATCGAATATATCATAAACATACTCAACTCACCTTAGCTATATTCGGACTCTACATAATTATCTACTGTCATTTCTCAAACGGACACAACCACTTGTAGACATAGACTCGAAGCATCGCGAGGGCGTGGTCGAGTTTCTGAAAAAATGGGAGGCCGGAGAACTTGATGCTGAATGGGAGGATCAAAATAACAAACGGGTGCCCTCGGAGGAAGGTGGCATTTGGTGCTCCGCGTGTAAGTTGTTTCTGTATAGACATTATGATGTATTCATTTCACCGATACCACAGGTCAAAAGAGTTATTCCAAACAAACAGTGTACGACGCTCACTTGACCTCGAAAAAACATGTTAAAGCGACTGCAAAGCAAGCAGCCTCCAGCGAACCACCACAAAATCCAAACGGCGTTTCCACGTCTACAAAAGTATCACCCGATGACGCCAGTTCGTGGCGGTCTAGATTACGCGACACCGCGCTTTTTACAAGTCTTTCCGCGTCGTTACTTGAAATGCTAGCTCCCACGATCAATGAAACGAAATCCAACGTGGAACGACGCTTCTCTTTGACTGCACGCGAGCGTGAGCAGGAGCTACTCGAACAATCAAACCCTCCCGTTGTTCCCGCGAATAATGGAGATGGTGCAGGCGAGGATGAAGAGGAAGAGGAAAGGATCTACAATCCACTCAAACTCCCCCTCGGTTGGGATGGAAAGCCGATTCCGTACTGGCTATATAAGTTACACGGTCTTGGTGTCGAGTACCGATGCGAGATATGTTCAGACCACGTGTACATGGGAAGGTATGGGGATCTTGCAGGGCTAGCCGATAATTATTCATGGCTCAATTCACAACAGGAAGAACTTTGACCGACACTTCCAGGTACCTACTCCGAGGTCGATTTCGTTGGATCATATAACCTCATCGCTCTCCACAGGAATCTCGGCATGCCTTTGGCATGCGGGCGTTGGGTCTACCAAACACGAAGCACTTCCACGAAATCACCCGTATAGAGGATGCGCTTTCACGTGAGTTCCTTTTTTTTTTTTACCTCGAAACTAACGAAATTTAATATTGGGCTCAGTCGCAGAAAAGCTTAAACGGGAAGGAAGACACGAAATATTCGAGCAGGAGACGATGGAGGAGCTCGAGGATGACGAGGGTAATGTATACAACAAGAAGACATATGAGGACTTGAAGAAGCAAGGGCTCATCTAGCTTGTTCCGTGCTCCGTGCTTTTTACTTGTATTGCACCTTCTGGTTCCTTCAAGGTCAAGGGGAACGTTTGGACTATTTTACGGGTCCGGGGGCATTACCACTTCTTTGCGTTAATGTGTCAGGAGTAATGGGCATGGGAAGATCGGCCGCATGTGAATAGAGCTCCTCGTCCGAAGACGGGTATGATGACAAGGGTGAATCTCCTGGCGAATCGAATGGATTTGCATGCGTTGTCTCCAGCAGTGATGGCGAAATCACGAGCCTCCCTTTGACAATTTCTACAAGCTATATAAGTCCAGTTGTTCAACACAAAGGTCAAAGTGGATCTCACCCAGTTTATCCCACCAATGTACATCCTCCGAACTTGGGGTAGGTACTATCGTACTGCATGTCGGATACATGGCGGATTCAAAACATGAAACCTTACAATCTTCCGCCTCAGACGGCAAGGTGAGAGCCGCAAGTTTTTCTGCAACTAGCTCGGCAGAAGCACCGGATAGGGTACTCTCCAGCAGTAAATGAGAGAGCGCAGCACGTTTTACTGCGTCGACAACCCGCACTTCTGTTCGGAATAGCGCAAAAACTGAAAGAATAACGCCATCAGACCCGTCGCGAAGAGAAACCGGAAGTAAATTGCCTGGTCTGTGATCAGAATTTCGGAGTTCGGCTCGCGAGTAAACAGACATATCCAGGCCGCCTTGAAACAAGATCCTGTCTGGAACTCGAGTGAAGTGAACATGGATCACGTCAATCAAGGCTACATACCGGTCCAAGCAGGTATCCGCATTTTCTCGCTCGAGTCGTAGTTGTCTGTCCCAACATCATACTTGTACGTTGGAGGAAACAACAATGGCCCTTCATCATATCCAGCAAACGCTTCCCTGATTTCAATCGCTGATCGCAGCTGTTCGTGTGGTTTGCGCTCGGCATTTCGCTAAGTATATGAAGGTTGCCCTACCTGGTCAGATCCAATGAGTGGATCATAGTCCCTCTTGGTCACAAGAGCTCTGACAGTTTCATTCGGAAGGTCGATACGATAGTTGGTGTCAGCTAGCCAGATGATATTACTGTCCGGCTTTCGTCAGCGAGTACCTGTCTAGCTGCTCTCAGACGTACTCGTGGCCTGCTATTGTCTTTCCTTTTAGGAAGTGCAGTTCTTTTGTAATTGTCCAGAAATCGGCATTGCGTTCCTCGGTGTTGGACTGTCCAGAAGCCAGGTGAGCGGTAATAAAGCAGAAGCTAGTGTCGTAGTAGTCTAGTCGAACGCCAACTCCCCCCTTGTTTCCCGATATTCCTCGCAGACCCGTCTAAGGATAGTTAGCGAGAAACTTGATCGGGGAAATTCGACCCACTTTTCGAGTAGCTCCTTCGACGTTACGAATTACAGACGTTAGCTCCGATTTAACTACGACAAATAGAGCAGTGCCGACCAACTGCGAACAGAGGATTACCTCGGAATAGATGAACGAGATTTAAAACTGAATACCTGCTCGCTACGCAGTAGCACATACTCTCCCGACGTTCTTGACCTGTTATTAATTGTTTCCATAATCCTATGTTCCCATATTCGCCTGTTTGTCTCAGGTTAGCGACGAGTCAAATCACTCAAGAATGCGTCAAGTACCTTTTTTCTGGGTCGGTCTGGATTATCTGCTGAGCAGTAAGTAGCACTATCTCCTGAAAACCCAGAACAAAGATATCTGGCCTACGAGCCGAACATTAGTACGTCAGTTTCCTATATAAATGCTTACCTGAGAAAGTCTACATCAACAGATCGGTCAAGCTTGCCTGTGCGCACAAACTTTTCGTTGATTTAACTCACTATCTCTAGGAAACAGCCAGGGGATCAAACTTTCAGATGGAGGCTATATACTGCACGTTCGTATCAATAGAAGTGGAAATATCATTTTTGGTTTACCCTGCCATTCACATTCCATGTGCCAACGAATATGGTGCATGGACGGGTAGAAGAATACTCTGATACTCTGTAAAGTTCAAAGTTCAGTACCTGCAACCACTACAATTCCTGAATATCAGACCGCTCATCAAGTGTCTTTCGGACCATATCATGAACAGGGTCGAATATGTTTACTTGTGTCTGGTTGATGAGGTTTCCCTGTTATATCTTATAAGCCCAATACCTCCCCAAAAGGTTGGAGGACACACGAGAAACATATCAATTGCGAGTTGTTTGTTCTTGTCCTGAAAATTGTTGATGTAGGCTCTCGACACGCTTTTCGTTGCATCAGAGAGAACACCTTTGAAAGATGTGATCATCTGCTTCATAAACACAGTGAACTAAACAAGCTCACCCGCGAGCGTTCGTTTACCGGTTCTCGTAAAGCTGGTATTCAGAGCGCCAGTACCGGCATATATGCGTGATAGTGCATCACCATTTTCTGCCCAGAGTTCCCTGTGATGCGCCCATAACGTGTTTGATTGTAACCATTCGCGATGGACAAGGTAGAGGAATTGCTCGATCGCCTTGCGTGAAAGAATATCCTGGACGAAATTGGTCCGGTCTAAGCTACGTAGACGTCAACGGCAATTAAATGAAGATGTTAATGCGTTACCAATCTAGACAATTTGTCCTGAATACGCCATGTTGATCCGTAATTTTTTCACCGGTTGAAGCATCAGTCAGTGTGAATCCAAAACGATCCATGTCATCAACCATTTCTTTCAAATGTCTTATGATCATAAGAATGTAAACAAGTAAAGTGGAAATGAGCTTACCCAAGCTCCCTCACAATGCTATCATGACCACCAATCCTGACAGTGTTGTGAAAGTCATAGTGCGTGATGCTGAGCTGATCCCCCCAAATTCCTTTGGCTTGGTATAGATGATTTGCATACGCCGCTGTCAGTGTGGCCTCGTTTTCCTTTGTGCCGAGGAGATTGATTACATGTGTCGCCTCATATTCTTCCATGAGATGTGCAAAGTGACGTTCGAACGCTGGTTGTGATGCCTGTGGACGAGTTATTTGAATGCGTTGACCAAACGTTTGTATGCCCTGTTGCTCCCAAAATACTGACCTTGGAGGTGAGACGAGTCACAAAGTAAATGAAGAATGACATACGAGGAACACTTCCTCGAACTTGCGTATAATTCACTATATGCTGGTCCGTACTCAATATTGTTTCAGTCTGCGACCGTTACTCAGAGGTAAACAAGGCGGACAGATTTTTTGTGCACCCGCCTCCACAAAATTTGCAGTATTTCCGTCGTCATCAACACCTCGGGTGTTGAAGCGGGTACCTGCTCTCTTCCACCCGAGGCGCGATACCAGCGACAATGTCGCAACCATAGGTGCACCATTGACAGGCGGTGCCGGAAGGGCCATAGTACATACCCCTACGTACCCCTGAATGGTAAGAACCTAAACATGTTCCGGAATCTGTACGTTGTTAGAGAGTAGAGACTGGCTTTACGCACGACGAATTGGCATCGATCAAAATCTTGACGTTCATGTGGATCAAGTTTCTCCCTAAAATCAAGTAAACTTCGGATGATGTACTCGTTCCAAACGAATTGTTCATCGAAAATTGCAATGTCATATTGGATGTGACTGTCTCGAGACAACCGCCGAGCGAACCGTGTCGACAAGTCCCATTGGAAATCCAGAGCATAATAGAATGAACCAGAAGATAAAATCTTTGTGAGCGGCATGCATGGATGTTCGAAGACCGTGTTCGAGTTGAGGGACTGTAAATATGCTTCTCTGGGGGGCAGCGTATCTATGTTTTCTGAATGGATGGGCGAGTCTTGAGAAGAAGAGAGGTCGTCCCAGGAGGGCGATGTCAAACAATAGAACCGGACCTCTTGGATCCGTGCAACTTTCTCTGGAAATGACTGGGACGGACGAGTATTTCCCACTTCAGTAGCTGTCGTGATAACAGCAAGGAATATATCTAGGTCATAGTGAGTACGCGCCCGCGACACGGTGATATGTGTACGCACTGTTTTCCACCGAAATGAGTCCCAAGCATCCTCTCACAGGGCGATGTGTTAGTTTGATTGCGCCGCCAAGATCCACTTGATCGCCCGGTAGAAACTCGACCACGACTTGGCTTGCATTGGTTGCTGCGGTGCGAAATACAAGTGCCCTGTGCGGATGACCCAGTCTTTCCGCACGAGGGTCGGTCAGTAGACAAAGTGCTCGGGGGTTGTGCCCGAGGTAGAGATGCATGCTCAAGTTGTCACAAGATCAAATGTAAACCAGTGCGTGCCCAAGTACAAACACAAGCTCATAACTGATGTGATAATACTGGCAGGTGCTACTCAGACAAATTATAACCGGGACTCAAAGTTCGTCTAGATGGCGCTGAAGTATTACTCTCCGTCATCCGCCTGAATGCTTCTGGTGATCGTCGTGACAACTGGCTTTGTGGGAAAGAGGTAATATCAACTTTGGGTTGAGAGGAGTGGTTTGAGATTATGGGGCTACGTGGGGGAGGTGAGAGAAAAGGAGAGTGCAGGGGAGATGACCGAGGTGAAGGATACGGATGGGCGGACGTTGGCGTTTTTGATGAGGAAGGGGTTATCAAGCCACTTGACTTGTCCGAGGGTATGCTTCTGTCCATGGAAAGGACTGAAAACAAGGATTTGAAGAGGGAAGATTTGGATCGAGCGCGAGCAGACGATGATGAGACAGAAGAGGAATCCACGATGCCTGTGAGTGATGTTGAGCTGAAACACGAGACACGAGGTAAGAAAAGTACCGGACGAAGTAGGAAGAGCATTGTCGTTCG
>JBBPJU010000295.1:0-28119 GCA_038088875.1 Austroboletus festivus
CGAAAAAAGCGAGAGAGGCGGTAGAGGCGAAAGAGGCGTCGACAATCAGGGATCTGTCACACATTGTCCGCTATGTAGGGGGCGGTCACACCTGTCACATCACGGTTCCGCCGGTAATATTTTAGATTAGATTATAGAAGATTATAGATAGATTATAGATAGATCAGACCACTCCCGGAATCAGACGGTAAAAACGCAATATTAACCGTCGTAGACCGCCTCACCAAGATGATACATCTCTTCCCCGTATCCAATACTATCACCGCTCAAGGAGTCGCCTGAATCTATCGAGACCACATCTTCAAACTCCATGGGACGCCCAAGAAAATCATATCCAATCGAGGTTCCCAATTCGTCTCGTCCTTTATGACGGATCTATATACGTTGCTCTGAATTCAACCTAATCCGTCCACAGCATTTCACCCGCAGACTGACAGACAAATGGAGAGAGTAAACCGAGAAATCAAACAATACCTCCATATATATACCAACTACCGACAATCGGATTGGACGGAATGGCTCGCTACCGCCGAGTTCGCCCATAATCAGAATGTCTCATCGGCGACCGGTTACGACCCCTTTACACTTAATTATGGATATACGCCGACGATAGGGATGGAGAGATGAAAACAGATAAGTAATCAATCAGCGGACAACTTTATTAAGATGATGAGAAAAGCGCAAACGGACGCTAAAGAATCTTTAGAAACAGCACGCGAATCCATGAAGCGCTTTTATGATAGAAATAAAACCTGGAACCCCCCCGCGTACGCGAAAGGAGACCTTGTACTATTGGAAGCTCACAACATTCGTACCGATCGCCCCATGCATAAACTCGACGACAAAAAATACGGACCGTTCAAAGTAATCGAAAAGGTCGGCGCGGCCGCCTATAAATTAGCACTACCCGCTGGATGGCGCTCAATTCACCCCGTATTCCACGAGTCCCAATTATTCCCGTATCATAAAGGGGAATTCAACTCTCAGAAAGCGCCCCCACTGCCGCCACCAGACTTAATCGATTTGTCCGAAGAACAGGAAGTCGAGGAGATCTTAGATTCTCGAGTACGCAGAGGGACGATCGAATACCTCGTACATTGGAAAGGATTCCCGAAAGAAGAGCGAGAGTGGAAAAAGGCTAGCGAGCTCACAAATGCGCAGGACGCTATCCGCGACTTCCATCATCTCCACCCCACAGCGGAACGACCCACTAAAACCGTACGTGTGCACAATCTGTCAGCGGACCCACCTTGCACTTGCCCGATCTGTAGCGGTTATAAACCTCCGAAACCTGTAGGAGTATTCTCGCGACCAGATTTCGTGGCGTTCCGCTCTTCTCTCACTTCCCTTCCTGATTCCATGTTTGAGTTTCCACCGGTCGAGGACGTCCGAGCGTAAGAGGGGGGTAATGTCAAGCCTTTTCACTTCAGACTTTCTCATTCACGCTTGACATGCAATAAGCGCTGGCGCCAAACACCATGTTCGGCGCATGTTCGACATGTTCAGCATCACGCTTATCTTTTATTTCATATGTTGTTTGTCATACGATACAGTCAGCAGCGCCCACATTACAAAGGCACAGTCATTCACTATTTTTACATCCATTCCATAACATTCTATCATATGATACGAGGACATAGGGTATTTCTACTTATGATCGGCATCGCTACATGACCGATACAAGTCATGCCTACCATACTCACTATATAACATAGTAGTAATCGTCCTGTATCCTTACGTTTGGAATATTTACTCGTCATCCCAACAACTTGCGCTCACTCTTAGCGTGGTTCGAGGTTTGTGCATAACACAGTGGGAATGCAACGTCATGCGGGGTCATCTATGTACTTGAAACTTTGTTTTTTTGGTATTCCGGTCCATTTTGGATACAGGGCACGTAAATTGGATAGGGTCGTTGCTAGTAGGACAGGCTTACGCTCGCCCGTAAACGATAGACGATTTTCCTTCTTTTATCACTCGTTGATCGGTTCGCTACCCTCTGGAAACATTACTGGCTACTTCAGGATATATGCGATGTGAGCGGGAGTTCAGTGTCTTACATAGTTATATTGTATTATAGTAAGAGTCCTTCGTCATCAAACCCTCTAATAGATCTTTGAATCTTTGGCATGCACTTATCTTGGATTTAAGCCTGGGCTTGGCGGGGGATGCCGCCGGAAGCATTGGCTAATTTCCACTTGTCCCTGTTGTCCCTCCCATGGTTTTCCCTATCATCCCTGGCTTGGATGACAGAAAACGAGCCATTCCTTTTTTTCATTTCCCTTGAATCGGCTGTCACTGATCTGCATGTGTCCTTGACTACCGCAACATAAAACCCGTTGTTGCTCTGACATAGTCGTGATTTGGGGGTTCCTCCATCTGCGTTGATCTTTCGTTATTACATTGAATTCTCCATCAAAATCTTTCCAGCCGACGAGCTCGTTGACGTTTGCAGTGACGAATCACTCCGTCGGATCAAGAAATCGAGTCCCTACCACACCACTCTGGATCAGGTTTTAGCTTTGATATCAGCGGGCATTGCCAGCGGAAAGTATGTACTTAGTAGTCGATGTACGCATCTTGGCGTGGATTACGACATACGATATCAATCTGGAGACAGAACTTAACGTTCAAACAAGCCATCGACTCCGCGACTCCATCCAAAGTGCAACAACGGTTATGTAACTGTGTCCATGTATAACCCGAAAAAAAAAAAGGCTCACCTCGAACGCTGGCTTCTCTTCTCTTTCTTTGCTATCGTTACCACAGGCCAACGAAGTATCGAAGCGTTCGTTCGTACCTAACGCCTTACGGGACCGACTACTAGTGGAAAGTAGTGGCGATGACGCCGCACTTCGAGAGACGCCATCACGGGTGCCACCATAGTGGCATTGCGGCACCGAGGTAATGCCCATGGGCCCGCACTGTGCGCGACAGACAGCGTGTGTAAGTACGTCTCTTTGAACCACTGGGTCTTAACCTTGAATGGGAACCAACGAATCACCAGTCGGCGCTGAATCCCACGCCCCAAGTAGCAGCCAATTCAGATATGGCGATATCCGACTCTATCGTCATGCAGGGCAACGCCACCCTGCGACCTCCTGTAACGCACGAAGAAGGAAACAGTCTGAGAAATGAACTTGTATTGGGCATCGATGGTCTTGTTGCCGTGATATGGGTTGACGTGGCTCACGCTTTGCTGCGACCGAGTTTGTCATCCTGGGAAGTGACATGTGTGCCATTCGGCAGTTTTGTGCAAGTGGACAGAATAGAAATTGACAGATGGCCACATGGTTATGTCAAAAGTTGGCGGTAAGCTGAACAAGGTACCTGCATCGGTTATAACCATACTGCGTTGAAGTGAGCCTCAAGCTCAGCCGTGCGTAGCTTGTCATTGCAGCGACACCCAAGATTGCGATAACGTCACGTTCACATCGCACTCGGGGAAAAACAAAATCTAGATCAAGTGGTTGAAATAACTTTTACGATGAGTTCTCATGTAGAACTGAGGACGTATGCTAAAGGAAGATGTACTAGCAGCTGCTTGCATCTCAAAGCTCAATGACCAAAAGGGGTATCGTATCAATATTGTATACCTATTCTCTATTTTACTGGTAATATACTAATGCACCAGGGAGATGACGTGCCATCCTCCTCTTATTTAACCATAACGCTCTACAAGTTAATGACTCTACAATATGGTTGCCATTTTAATGTGGCCTTGGCGTACGCGTATGCACCAAGTTATATGTTGAAACACGAAAGGAAAGAATGCAATAAGGAAAGGAAAGGAAAGACCCACAACAGCGATGTAAGAAAAGAAAAGGAGGGTGAGTGACAGACAAGGAAAAGATACAGTGGGAGCAAGAGGGTGTCGCGTACGTATTTTGTAACGAGAGATGTTGCTCATCGTCGGGAGGGGAATGACAGGGGCATCTTCCTTCTAAACCATACTCCGCAGAGTTCAATGTCCGCTTCCATCGCTGAAGACGAAAAGTCGAATTGGATGTCGGACAGGGAAGGACAGAGTTGGGTCCACACTTTGGCATAACTTTTTTCGACGCCGCAGGCAACGAATTCTTTTCGCACCGCGGAGCCACGAAGAGGGGTGGGTGCGTAGAGTGACGGGGACGAAGATGGGGTACTGGAATTGGACTGGAACAACAAGCTGATGGGAGGAGGGATAGGTGCTTGGATAGATCGGAACGGTGACGTCAGTTTGAGTGTCTCTAGTCCATGGAAACGGGAGATGATCGAAGTCATGATTCCGTAAAGTGTCTAGTGAAGGAAGTCAGACATGAACGGACACCATCACCAGAATGCCAAAGACCGACCTCAGCCGCATCATGTTCCGTCCACGAGACCTCTACTTCGAGGGATTTCATCGCGTCTACCTTGTCCTCCCCCGTCAACATGCTACCCGCGACCGCAAGGAACTTTTCTACCGTCCTCTTGTCCACCCCGGGCGCAAAGATGATGCGCATCTCGCGCACCCCATTCAGAGAGCGAATGACGGAACTGGGGCGCAGACCAGTAAAGAGGGTCTCGTGCACATCGAGCGTCAGGTGTTCGATCGGGTTGTCCATTGCAAGGCAGAGCGTCGACACGATCTCAGTGGACGCACGCAAGGACTTGAGACCGGGAAGATGTGTGGTAAAAGGACCATAACCGTCCATCTGTGCCGGCTCACTAACCGGCTCCTCCGCAACAAAAGGATCCGTGTTGGCATACTCGACGAGATGGGGGAAAGAGAGCGATTCGAGAGATTGTTGGGTAGATAGCCAGCTACGCAGTATGACAAGCTGCGACCGAGTGATCTTCTTATCAAGTACCGTCAATTGTGTTAGAGAGAAGGTGAGAGAGGGTGTCTGAGAAAGAATGAAGGCAAATGAGGGCAGAATGAGGGATTTGAGATTGCACATGTTCCGAAGCGCATAACGAATATTGTCTGGAGGGACAAAGGACGTACGACCATTCGGAGAAGGTGGCTGGGAGGACAGCAAAGAACGACAGTGAAAGGTGCTAACGAGCGCAGCGAGTTCCGCCCGACTCGCCAAGAGATCGTAAAGGGTGTCCAACGCCGACTCAGGAATAGTCTCGACATCGAGCACGTTGTACAATGTACATCTAGCGGCCGCGCAAAACGCGCGCGACACGAGGGCAACACAAGGCAGCTCATACCGTTCGAGGAAATCAAAGACGACACGTAAAACAGACTCCGAGAGCGCAATGCCGACCGTGAGGCGGGTTGGCGGGGGCCCGATAAGCGAGGAGGTCGATCGGTCGGGCGAATCGAGTGCACCACCTAATAAATTGGGTAAACTCGCGAATCCAGGCGGGGAAGCCATCTTGCCCCGCTGAATCACCATGCCGTAACCCTCCGGGTCAATGAGGGAGTCGCAGGACCCACACGAGCTTGCCCACCTACCCAACCCACTTGGGCGTCGAATTTCGAGGGAGGATGGTGGAGAGTCGCTGGGGAGAGTGAAAAGTGGGAAAGGAGGGCTATCTAATTCGATCCCAGAAGAACTCGCGGTGCTTATACTGGTACTGTCGATGGTCCGGGTCTGTGATAACGAGGATTTGGACGGGGCGCGTCGCCGAGCTGCAAAGGCTTTGGAGACGCGTTGCAAGAGACTAGGTTCCGATCGTGCCCGTTCACGAAGAGTTTGGTGGAGATCGATGACAGTAGGAAGCTGAGGCAAGACTTTATCTTTGGTAGGAGAAAGAGGTTCGGCAGAACGACGGGTAAGGAACGGCATTGCAAAGATATGCACTGAGATATGTGATATGAGGCTGGGGCGATAGGAAAGGAGGGGGACTCCGTTGCATGGGCCAGGGTCGGGGCGGGCTTAAATAAAAAATTATGAAGACATTGCGTTTGCCCGATAGCCAAATGTTCGTCACGAGTACGTACAGACGCGGTCAGGGTAACAACGAAGAGGGACGTTCACATCTTCTAGGTCAGGGATGCGCTAGCCAGGGTCTAGGTTCCGCCCAGCGCCTCCACACATACTTCTAGCGCGCACGCTTTCCCCAAGATGATTAGCGGATTGTCCCGAGGAGTAAACTGAGGCTTTTGATGAACCGAGCAAGGGATGCCGTCATGAAAATATGGCTCTTCTTTTACCCTCTGAAACAACCTATGAGGCATACTTAATCCGACACTCCAATGATGGTGTGTCTCTTTGATGCGGTATTCAAACATTCAATTAACATTCCTCTTGGCTTTTACCTTATGTAAATCATCCTACTCAAGCGTCACGTACAGATGCTTGCTGGTGAGCACTGCCTTTGCTTTGGGGACGAGCACGATGGTCTGCGTGTCGTCCAGGATCACCGCAGGTCCTGTGACTTGGTCGCCAACGTGCAGCCGCTCCAACAAAAAAATAGGTGTATCAGATACCCGACCGAGCTTGTCAAAATAGACACTGTGGGTAGACACCGCTTCCAAACGGTCGACTACACGCCGGTCTAGCCGTTCCACCTCCGAGTAGACCGACTCCCCCAAAGAGTCAAACGTTTTTCCGATACCGCGTACCTGTGCTCGGAGTGCGCGGAACAACGGTTAATGATAGTTTGAAAACATTGCCAGCCTGTCTCGAAGACCGCGCCAGAAGAACTCACCTTGACGTCATCTACAATGATCGTCTTGGTCTCGAGCAGGAACCCAAATTCCGCCTTGTACAGTCTCTTGAACGCGGCCTCAAAATCCTCCTTTCCATCTCCATCGCTCGCGATAGGCAAGACCATTAACGCAGTATCTGTACCCTCGAAACGCATGTTGAGCATACGCTCGACCACGACACGATCACCCTGAAAGCCTTGACGGGCAAGTTCCCGGCGTACATCGCTTGTGAGCTTATCCAGTCGAGCTAAAAGAGAAGCACGAGTGGCAGCGGAATAGAATGCTGACGACGGCTCTTGGAGTTCGAATGCGCTGGCAGTTTCAGAGTCAAACATGAATGCGTTGGCCTCAACGTACGATTTGTTCGGTCGAGCTTACCGGTCGGCTAGCGCGAGCCCATAGGCGGATAAGATAGAGCTATAACGATGTATCAAGATCGTCTTGATTCCCAACAAGCTGGCGATCTCGCAAGCGTGTTGCCCGCCAGCGCCGCCAAAACTAGCTAGCCTGCAAAATTTGATGAGAGTCCCCGAGTTGGACGGTCTGTCATCCCCGAACTTTACCTATACTTACACATGTTTTGCGGTAGAATATCCCCGCGCCTCCGTCAACGCTCGAATGGGACGACACATTGTCTCATTGGCAACCTTGATGAATCTATCCTCTTATCAGCCTTTTGTGTTCGGTTCTCCAACCTCCTCGCACTTGCCCATAAACAATCTCGTCCAAGTCAAACGCGCGTTCCTGCGTCTCATTAATTTTCCCAGCCAGTGCCTCAAACGCCGTACGAGACGCAACGACGTCGAGCGGTTCGTTCTCTGACTTTCCAAATATCTTTGGAAAGAAGTCGGGAATCAAGCGTCCCAGAAGGAGATTTGCGTCTGTGACCGCCAACGGACCTCCCTTTCTGCGTATGGAAAACGATGTTGGCACGCGGAACCTTTGCTATCACTATGGTCAACGAAGCTCACCGATAACATGCCGGACCCGGTTCCGCTCCAGCGCTTTCAGGTCCCGCCAAAAAAAGTCCGTTGCGGAACATGAGACAGGAGCCGCCTCCAGCAGCGACAGTGTTGATATCGAGCTGAGGCGACTGAATTGTTACGCCCGCCGTCGTCGTCTCGTACACGACCTCGTACCGACCATCAAAGCGCGATACGTCCGTCGAGGTACCACCCACATCAATCCTATCGTCATCGCGTACATCGGCGTTACACGTCCGACGACTTAAACACCGGAACCGAACACTTACCCAATGATCGGGTACTTGCGTGTCTCGTCCCAACTCGTCAGCGCATACCCAACCACACCTCCCGCAGGCCCACTCAAAATACTCTTGAGACCTGAAAAATTGTCCAAGTCCAACAAGCCGCCATCGCTACCCATGAACTCGACTCGGGGGCTCTTGACCCGCCCATCCCGAAGCTGTTCGTCGAACCCTCTGAAGAACCCGTCCAAATACGCACGGAGGATGGGTGTGAGATACGCGTCTGCGGTCGACGAGATCCCGCGTGGGACAACCTTGATCATTGGGAGAAGCTGCGAGGACGCCGAGACGTGGGCGAACCCGACCTCGCGCGCAAGCTGACTGATCTGGATCTCATGCTCCGGAAATGTGTATGAATGCACGAGCACGATGGCGAGCGAACGGTATCCCGCCTCGTACAAGCGCTCCAAGTCCTGTCGGACCGCCTGGAAATCTGTCCACGCATCGTCAAGTCGAACATCGACCCAGGTGAGCGTCCGTATCACATACCGGGTCGTTTCAGCACCCTCACCGCCTCCCCTGATAACCCTCTCACAATCTCCCCTGGGCCCTCGGCATCCCCAACCCCGTCCCACCCAGGCCCACGATACCCCCGCTTCACTCTCGTCCCCGTCTCATCCTCGCACCATTGCACCGCATTGACCTCGGCATTCGGATCCGACGTATACCCCACCAACGTCACCCGCTCATCCACCTCGACCACGGCTTCATACAAGGTTCCCGCCCGTCGAATATTTAAATCGAAAATCCGAGGCCGAGATTGATTACCGATCAAGAGGAGATCTTTGAACCCTCTAGTGATAAGGAGGGCATGTCGGTGGCCTTTTCGCTCCAAGAGGGCGTTGGTGGCGACCGTCGTCGACAGTCGGATGTAGTCTGTCGTCGTGGGGTGGTCATGATGGGGCTAGCAAGCGTGCGAGAGAGAGGAAGAGGGGGCAACGCACCGATTTTACGCGTGTCGAGGACGCTACCGCGTGTGATCTTTTCTCCCGTGACGATCTCCAATATCCTTCGAATACCTTCTGTAGGCGCATCCGCGTAATTGGTTGGATCTTGAGATACTGCGTGCGTGATGAGATGGAGATTGTTCGTCTGGTGTGAATGTCACTCACAAAGCTTGACAACGAGTTCGCGTCGCTCGCCAGGCCGCTCTGGATCAGGATATGATCTACCAGCGTGATCAGTCCGACGTCGATGGACAGTACCACAGGAACTCACGCGTGGACGTCACAAAATGTACCACCTCGATCCGCACAAATCCTAATCGATCGATCTGGAACGACCACCATCGCGTTGGAGTCTAAGATCAGGTAAAGCGTGGCTAGGGTATTTTTTATAATTATCAGTACCTAAACCTCGTGACCCGACGGTACCTTGTACAAAATGAACCCCTTCATTAATGAAAGCAATTTATTTATACGCATCGGCATCCAAGACAGCGAACAGGAAAAACAACCATATGCATTGCACTAGTAGACGATAGGTAGCTAATCAGAAGCGTGGGTGATAACCAAAAAAAAAAAAAAAGAAAGAAAAAGGAGAGAACATCATCGCTACTAACGGTTATCAACGATTGGTAGGTATTCCAAAGACTGGGACGGATCAGATTAGATAGAAGAAACGCGGGTCTTTGAGCGAGCATTCAAAAACCATTCCAGTCATACGTGGTAATAATATAAAAAAAAAAAAAAAGAGGAAAGATGGGATGAGAAAAAGGAAGGGCGCGAGCAGAGAACGAGTACGGCATACAGACACACACGATTGTATGCTTGGACATCGCCGAGGATGATGATGTGGTGATAGTGATGATGACGATGACGGTGAGGACGATGATGACGATGATAAGATGGGAAAAAGAAAAGATAAACCTAAACAGAAGGGAAAAAAAAGTCGAGGTATCGGTGGTGGCCACGAAAGAGGGAGAGGGAGCATATAACACGGGAATTTTGCCGAAACCCAACAACATATATACTTACACCGAACCCCCAAAGACAAAGATGGGGCCAAATCACGTTTCCTCCTCTTCCTCCTCCACGACATTGTGCAGCGGCGCCCCATGCACGTATCGCCCCGGGCTATTCCGACCCGGATCGGCATATAACAGGTTCGGCGGTGAGAAATAGTCCAACTCGGCTCCTGGCTCCGCTTCATCCACAATCTCCAGGGGTTCCGATTCCGGTGCAGACGCAACAGGCGACGGAACGCGTATAACAGGGGCTGAGGCCGGGACCGAAACCGGGGGGATAACAGCAAGTTGCGTCTCCTTAGGTGGTAAGGACGAAGTGCGAACTGGAAGTCGTGACGGAGATGGCGTCACCGAGGTCAAACTCTGCCTCTCTCGCTCGCGGTACATTTCAATCAACGACGCCGTCTTGCTCTGTTGTTGTTGTTGTGGCGTCACTTTGATTTCATGTGTCACCTGCACTAACTGTTGTGGTAACGTCATCGACTCGGCTCGCGAATGCAAACTCTCCTGTTCTTGTTGTACACTTCCCCAGTCTGTGAAATCTGTGAAATCGGGCATGTCGATCTCGCGCGAGAGCGTCGACGAGGCTGAAGGGGGATACTCGCTGCCCTCCGTCTCAAACGACGGCCTCACTGGATCCGGCGCCGGAATGACCATTTCTTCAACCGTCCCACATACCAGTTCATCTGGTGCGTCATTACCGTCAGAGTCGTCTACGTTAACCGGCGGCCGTACCGGTAAAGGTCCTGTTCCAGGTCGTCGTTCAGGGTGCAGATCAAAGTATCCAACTCGCTTTGCCTTGGGATAGGACATTACCGAGTCCACGTCCGGATCACCTTCCGGGGGTTTCTCTTGGGGAATTGGATCTGGAGAGGGTGAGCACTCCGACGCCGATTGCCGCGTTTGTCTGTCGTCGTCGGACAGCGGAGAGCGTGCGCGAACACTGGCAAGGACCATGGCAATTTCTTGGCTGGCCAACTCGGGATCAGACCGCCCGCCCTTGAGACCTCTTCCCCCCGGTCGACGCTCCGCCTCCTGCGAGCCCATCCTCCGGTTGTGTGCAGCGACGAGAATATCCACCCATGCATCATCTCTTGACATTCGACGCTCCTGCTTTTCGGCGGGGGTCAGCGCCTTCGAACTTTCGTTGAGTTCGTCGTCACTGTAACTCGCTAAGCGTGTCTCAAAATCCACGGTCGAGTACTCAGCTGGTACTAGCGTTGAGCGTCGACCTACAGATGGAGAAGGAACCGGGATCCGAAACCGCCGTTTGTTGCCTCCAGGGGTAAGAGGTGAGTCCGAAGGCACGCGCTCCAATCCTCTGACTGAAGAGGTACGACCAGAGCCGGCAGTACCCGGTCGTGAGTGTAAATCTTGGTCGGTGTCTCCGTGTGCTGGAGAGATCGTGACGGTGGGGGCAGGTTTTGATAGTGACATGATTTTGCTGCCGTTGGACCTCAGCATTCCCTCAAATTCTACCTCGCGAAACGTAGGACTTTTGGGAACGTGCCCTACGACATATGGCCGGCCATTCAACGTCGCAGCAGGTTTCCACGGCCTCGATTTGCTGGACGGCGAGAACAGAAAGGGCAGCCGGCGCTTTGATCCTGACTCCTTTGCGAGTTGTTGCCTATACTCTAACGGTACAAACTCTTCAAATAAGAAGACGGTCGTCGCGGTTCGAGGGTCACCACCGGAAAGCGACTTCCTGCTGAGAGGAAGAGACTTGAACTCGATCTACGCAGAAAAAAAGAAGTGAGGAAAAAGACGTCACACAAGACGACAACATAGAGGGTTTACCAAGGCCCAGTTACACTCTCTGTCGGTTTCCTCATGTCGTTCAATGTCCATCCACCCACCTCCATACACCAAGTCGCAAAAGACGTCCATGAACGCCTCCTCGACCATTTCTTCTGATCCCATGACTGGCTCAGTATCCCAGCCAAATGGCGGAAGTGCACGCTGCGTTTTTTTCAACTTTTTTGTTATACTTGCGCTTTGCGTTGGCCACGATGATATGGTATGCGCTACGGGGGTGCTAAACTGAAGTGTGGCGCTGAGACGTGCATCGGTGCGATCGAAGCCCATGGCGGAAAAGTCGTTCCAGTTGAGGGTCGTACGCTTGGCCGAGGGAGACTAACCGAGACTCAGCCATACGCCACAATAGCAGCGTTTAAGATACTTACCATCCTTTCGCTCTCGGTCAGGTCAAACTGAAGCTTCTTCTCATCGGCTCCCAACGTTCCGAAACCCATGGCCTCAAATTCGCCCCACTTGAGTTCCGTCAGGGTCCTAAAGCGATCCTCACCCTCTCTGATACCCAGTCCGAGCTTGTCCTTTTCATCGCTTGACATCGACGGCGTTGTTGCTGATGAGGTGCTCGAGGTGGCCGATGATGATCCGGCCGTAGGTCCAGTATAGGGGTGGAAATTTGAGGGCATATCCATTCTCTTTTTGTATCCTTCCGAGTAACGTGGCTGCTGTTTTAGCGCCGACGGTGCGATACGCTCCCATTCTTTTGAACCTGCCAGCCCTCCACTTTGGCCGAAACGAGGCGTGGATGCCCAGCTCGCGGCCGTTTTGACCAAGTCGGGCGAATACATTCGGACGTTGCGGCGGACGCTGACCACGCGCATTGTGCGTGCCCCGCGGCGTGCCTGTGGCTTGTCCTGCTTCTCCTTGACATTCAAAAACGGCAACATGGAGGGGTATCCCCTGATCCAGTCTTTAAGACGGGTGGGTACGCCAAGGGTGGTGGCGCTTCCAAAAGTGATGTTGGTATTGATGTCTGCACGCACGCCTGGCGCCTTTGGTGCATCTTGCCAGCGAATGAAAGCCAACATGATGTGTTCCATTGCGTTGACAGAGCGGAGATAATGAATGTAGGTATGGTGGAAGGAAAGACAGGCCGGACCCAAACCAAAGAGGAGGGGTCCAAACAGAGGTGACAGTGTCGGGGGTGTGTGACCAGATGATGCGCTGTGTGCGGTGAAGCGGATGAGTAAACTCAGTAGAGTCCATAGAATCGTTCTGAGCACCGGCGGTAGCGGGGGTAAGAAGGTTGCAAAGTGCGTCGGAGGGTAATGGAGCGCTGGATGAGATACCCAAAAAAAAGAGATGGTTTCATTAGTGATCAACGTCGCGTGTTTGTGAAACGATCGAGGGCAAGGGTAAAAATGGTACGTACCAGCTTCCGAGTCACGAAACTCGATGTAGTGCTCCCAAGAAATAAGACCTCGTACGGCCTGGCCACCAACGACTCTTACGACCCGCGCAAGACCCCAACGGATGCACATGCCCAGCTCATGTGGGCCAGCGAAGCGCGCTTCGTCACGCCAGCGCAGTTCTGCCTCTTCCGAGGAAGGGTTGGCACAAGTATCGAGAAATGCGCGGATGAGACGTTTGATGGCGGACGACGAAATATCGAGAGCGAGAGTGGAGAAAATGAAGGGAGTTGTGAGGCAGCGAGTGCCGAGTTCCACGGCGACAGCGTCAACGAGGCGCGCCACCTCGTCGAGACCGAGGATGACATGACGCTCGTATGAAAGGTAACCGTAATCGTGTTCGAGAGTCTTTTCTTCACCTGATTCTGCCTGCGGTGGATCGAGGTTGAGAGTGAGGAAGCTGCCGTCTGGAATCTGTGCGACGAGACAGCTTATATCGCGTTCGAGATTTGGCGAGCTGATGGTGCGTGCTCTTAACTTGTTGGTGTCGTGTTTCTTTCTATCCTTTGCGTGATCCTTTTTCAAGGTTATTGGGAAGGGCGAACTCGTGCTGCTAGCTGCGCGACCAAACTCATCGTAGGTGCGAGACTTGTCGTTGTTGGATTTCTTGGCCGCTATCGAGGTCGTCCTTGAACGCGAGAATAAGCTAGGCATCGAGAAAGAAAAGGAAAGGAAAGAAAGAAAGAAAGCAAAGGGAGGGGGGGAAAGCGGGTGTGCCCGGTGGTCGTCGAGGGAGATGTTGGACGACCGTCAAAATTCTCACTCAAGGTCAGCCACACCCGAACAAACGCGCCGCCAAGCTCCGAGAGACAACAAGTCTATACCAAACAAGACCACAAAAAAAAAAAAAAAGAACGCACAGTAGTTCAGGAAACTTTTGCCTCATCGCCGTGCTTAAAAAAAAAAAAAAAATAAGCAGAGGGCGTCTATTCAGCTAAACGGGTCCACTTTGCGGGTGCTAAGCGACGAAACCGTCGCTACCTCATGTGAGACCTGTCCATGTCACGCCGTCAATATCCCATTTTAATACCGATGAATCCTTAGATAGCGTTCGGCCCACCACTGCTTCCAGATTGATATTTGTTGGCTCATCAGTCGGCTTGGAGGAAAAATCCGGGCCGAGTCAGAGCCATGTTTGGTACGTTTCATATATTCCACCCTCCCATGCTCACTCATCCGGTGAGGCACAAGATGGCGATCAAAAAATCTCCTATGAATCCGCAGTAATGCTCTCGTGCTCATTTACAAGCGATGCGGCATCACGGTCACGGAGAATGATACTGCCCAACAGCACTGAAAGATATCTCTCGCCTCCATCAAGGTACCTGAACACTCGAGAGACCTGGCATTTATTTATCACTTATGGCCAAACTAACATACCAGGTGATATGATCTCTCAAAGGTCGGATAGCAATAAGCAAAGTAACCTCAGACTCAAGCTTCAAGCTAAACGCGGATGTGTATACCTCAGGCACGCAAATGTAAAACCAAAGCTCACCGGAAGCGAATTTCGAAAGCTCATAATATCAATAGATTAAACCCGTGCAAAAGCAGCACCGTACGGGCTCGGTGACCACTTCCAATCATGTAGTACGTGAATTCAAGAGCGTGCTCACCATTCCAAGAGCAATTTTCTGTCCGCTCACGCACAACCACATGGACTGATGCGGGATCGTCAACGGGTGCCCGTCAGGCACGAACACACTGCCACATCCCGTTTGTGGCACTGGTGCTGTGTTTTATGTGACACGCGTGACTGCATGCCGCTTGTCACACCTGTCAGCTGAGTATATATATTCATGTTGTTCACTTTCATTGGCAGACAAACTTGCCTTTGACTTGCCTTGCGTTTTATTTTGTAGAATCCGGAATATGGCGCGCTCTGGCCATCAAGGGCGGTCCAAGTCTCGGGAAGCGTCAACTTCAATGGATCCCGACAGCTTAGCGATGGCTTTTTTTTTTTTTTCAATATATGGCGAGCGCAAAAGAGTTTGTTGGAGCACGCCACACCATATCCGGCGAGGGGACCTTACCCTCAGCACTGGCTTTTCGATGCCTTTTGATGTGTAACGTTAAGCAACTGCCTTCCCCCTGAGGTCCTACGTCATCTTTAAAGTGGGCCCTAGTTTGCTGGCTTGTTCTAACTAACCCTGGTTTGCGTACGATATTTGAGAGTCGCTCGCAATATTTTGGCATTTGTTTGTTGAACGCACGGTTCGAAAGGGGATCAAACCTCCTTGACAAGGAACACACTTTTGGCTGATACTACAGATTTCTTTCGGACCTAGAATCAGTGTGTACCGGCCCGCTTTAGATTTGCTCCAGTTATTTTCAGACCCAACATCGCTGTATGCACCCGAGCTCCCACCAAACACGGGATACTCGTCCTGAAGCAGAGGTAGAGAGAGGGCTTATTATATTTACATCGTGACCGTCCTCCATCCACCTTCTGTCTACCAGACGGAAAACCATTTTGTCAATGCTTGCGCACGTCGGGCTAGAAGTGGGGTCGACCTTGTCACCGAGATTGTCTTGGATGTCGGGGCAATAAAGCCCCTATCTTTGATGTTCATTATGTCGCTCTTCGATTTGCCAGCGTCCAGTTCGTTCTTTGCGTATTTTCTTCCAATTCCTGAGCTACGCAACATAGTCTTGCCTAGAATAGCCATCGAGATATGCTTCTTCACAATCGGATGCATCATCCCGCCTCCCCAGAGGAGCTTGCAGCATTCACCAGCCTTTCCCGCATGTGCAGACTCTTTACCAGTATCTCTCTGTTCCTGTACATTCAAGTTTGTCGAGTAGGTTGGCCACGGATATCGCTCGGGTTCGTATCCCTTGAACCTGGGCCGTTCTGACACAAAAGCAGTGGGCACCATGTTGTGCATACAGACGCCGAACAAGCAACCTCTTGCATTTATTCCCGCCGAGCTCGTGAAAAGGTATCGCTCCACGGCCTTGTGGGATTGGACGCTTCAGCGTAAGTTAAACCTATTCGGTAACAAGCACTTTAGGTCGATGCTATATGACAACAAGTGCTTCATCTCGCTGGTGCATGTACCAGTTTGATTGGGTGGGTACCGTGTCCTTTGAGAATGACACCGTTTAAAATTTTGTCAACGTTGTCGTAAGGTGACGAGGCCAATTATTTTATCACTGTGGTACCGTGTCTTTTTTTCAGTCGTCCAACGAGCTTCCGTTTACTTTTTGCAACCAATTTTTTACCATTTCACCTACGCAACATCAGAACAACGTGAAGCCCGCTGAATCTTACCCACACTCACCGTTCCGAACGAGGTGTAAACTCACATATTAGAACAAACAAACTGGAGCATGCACGGTTGTCTCCACTAATTTCTCAATGATACTTATCTAGCATGACTTCCTCTGAGCTCTTGGCTCTCTGATACTGTTTTCTGATGTGAGTAGTTAAACGTACTTATTCTGTCCTAACCTCTCCTTAGCCAGGACATCAGTGGTCCGCCACTTCGTTGAAGCTATCCGCCGCGCAGAATATGGAGCATATACGAATTTATTTCGTCTTGAACGTATTCCAGCGTGCACCACTATGCCGCAGCCATAGCCTGCTTCCAAGACTCGGAATACCGTGTCACAGACAACGGATTTCTCGTTTGCTGATGATAGAAGATCAATTCCAAGTGGGACCGCCCTACATGACTCTCTGTGAGAATATGAATGATGAAATAATTGGATCGTCGTTAAGCACCGCGGGCAAGATTCCATGAAGTACGGCAACCACCGTAAGCGACCCCAAATGTGTGTATTATCATACAGCGTGAGTTACTGAAGCAGCGGGATCTCGTCTTTGCGCTGTCGCAAACGAAAGCCCTGAGGTGGCGTTCCTCGGGTAAGCGAATGTTCCATAGAAACTTGGCTGCAAAATCGTGCACGGTTGTCATGAGGTGATAAGTATGTTGAGATCAAGATATTCCTACTATGAATGTATACTATTAAGATACACAACTTTACACCTCGTGTGGACTCCAAAGTGGTCTAGACCATCCGGTCATGGCCTGTGGCGGACTCCTGAAAGATGTCGATGAGGAGGCGCAGGGGTGCAATTTAACCTTTCATGACACAGCCACATGAAACGAGCTCGAAGATTACTCGTTCGCGACAAATCCAAAAAGCCAACTTTTCAGTGCAGATCAGATTACACGGCCATCCACCATATCGTTGGGCCAATCACGCTTTTCGAGCGACCCATCATTCCATCGTCAGGCCTAACAAAAGTTGAATGCTGTGCACCTGGCGCTACATGAGTGGGAATGGAGGGGGAAGCAACCACTACTTTATCCCTAAGTAAGTATTTACGAATTTCATGTGCCTTACTTGGCCGACGTTTTCTCATGCGCATTTATAAAGCAGCCTCATTGTATCCATGAATCGGAACGGTTTGAGCCTTTCGACTTGATCCTGCAAACTAACCACTCAATCTCACCCGGGAATGGGTTCAAGTTCTATCACCTACATGTCTCTACAGTCCCTCATAATCGGGCACACATTTCTGATTCTTCTTATCCCTCTACTGATAGCATTATTCTATTATTCTACTCCTTCTAGCCGCCGTCAGCCGATCTTTATCCTTAATGTTCTCTCCCTCACCCTAGCTCTCATCGTAGGAGTAATTAATGATGCTCTCAACGTGAGTAGTGCAATACCGAAAATGAGATCATATGAGGACTGATCAGCATCGCAGATTCATACCATTTTGTCACCACAGCACTTGTGGTCTGCGCGGGTGCGTGAGCTCCCGACTTCAAGCAGTCAACTCATCCTTATTGATATGACTCAGTTCCAGATAACGATCGGATTTATGGGCAACTTCCAGATGATGCTCGTAGACACCATCTTGCTCATTCGTCTTATCACAGTATACCCACGGAGTCGCATCGGCCTTGTACGATTTGTGCTCCTCGTGTCCCTTCCGACGGTGCTCAAGGTTGGTCGTCTGATCAATACGAGCATATTCATGTACCACATGAATCGTATTGTGAATGGTCCGAATGGCTCCCTAAGGATTCAGACCGCTTGGCACATGTTACCATACGAGACGATCGAGTGGATTGCCCAAGTCGTGGACAACAGGTTCGTCCTTCGTCCCAGTTATGGTATGAAATCTTATTCCTCTACTTTGCTCGTAGCTATGCGTCCATTGCCTTTCTCTTGGCTATTCGAAACTGGAGGGTCAAAACGACAACCAACGTGCTCACGGGCGACACTATCTCTCATCAATGTGACTGGTTTCTATATCTCTGATGGCATTCTGTTTTGATCTCTTCCCTTTTCACAGTTCCTGCTACGAACCGTATCCGGACTCTCTTCCACCTAGCACTCTCGAATTTTATAATACCCACCGTTATCTCTATTGTACAAGTGGTGATGCTTTTCCGAATCGGCGACGGGAGAGCGGACATTCTGAACCATGTCGCACTCGTAAACACCATGATCGCCGTCATTGGAGTCGTCTTTGCCACCGTGTGGGCTGGGAAAGAGCGCCGACGAGAGGTCAAAGCAATGGTGGACATTCATCCTCCGGAACAACAACAACCAGACACACACCAACTGGGCAGGTGGAAAACAGGTTGGCATACGGGTCTGCGGCCGACCGAAGCTTTTGTGACAATTACAAGGAGTTATCAGAGCGATCCCATGAGCTCGACCTCTGACAACGATCAGTTCAACACGAACAGCCAAGGTAAATGGACCCCTTCTTCGTCGCCGTAACTCGATGCTCATCATGATGTGCGCTTTCAGAAGAGGACCCCACGCAAATACCTCATGTATTCCCACACCATACAAGAAAGAGTTCTGCGAGTCAAAATATGCAGGTGTCGACTGGACTCGACGTATAACCTGGATATCGGTATATCTTCGGACAATGATACCCCTTTGCCTAGCCTCCAGATAGGTCATCACATCAGTCGAAGAGGAAAACTAGGAGCACAACAAGTTTTTGCGTGTATAAATACAGCCTGCAAGTGGGGTAGCTCAAGGTTGGGCACTAGTTTGGGACCAAAACTGGTAGGCGTTGGGCCTAAAGCTTTGATTTTTGCCCGAGGCGTATCCAAAGACCTGTGGTCCAAACCACTGAGTTCTTTTGTACCGGATGGAGGATGAATCAATGAGTGGATGTAACCTCCCTCGGGTCGAGCGAGAGTTCATACGGATAGTTTTTGACGCTGAATAGTTGCGCAGTGTTCCGGCATATCATAGGATGGGCTTATATTGATCGCCTTTGAACGGGGAATTGTGTGTTGAGCTTAGAGCATGAATTTAGCGAAAGAAAGTGCCAGTAGTATGGAGTGTGCTTACAGCGAACGATCCATGATGCAAGTCAAATCTGTCAAGGAGATTAGAAAGGGGATGCCACGAACAACACTAAAATGCGGCACGAGTTCGTTCGAACAGCACACCCTTCCTAGTGAACAAACGACAAACTGAAAAGCGACTTCAAACTTCTTTCCTTGTTTCGGTCTGATTATAGTTTTCTTGATCGCGACACTGTAGGAAGTGTATTCAACTTATCTAAGTTTATTTGTCACTTGCCCCTAACATATTGTGAGATAGGGAGCTTCAGCTTGGAATTTTGCGCATCACTTAGTCGTTCCTGATTCTGAAAGACTCAGACCATGTCATTCTTCCAGTTCTCCAGTGAGTTCCACAATCCTTTCCCGGGGTTCCGCCATTGAGCAAAGGTTTTCTCTAGCTCCAGAGCGACTGGAAGACGGCCGATCCTTGCCCATCATTCCCAACGAAATATATTTCCGTATATTTGAACTCATCGTTCCACCTAGTAGGCATCCAACACAGCAGGAAGTCTCGATTTTGGAAAATCTCTCTCTTGTCTGCAAGTTCTTTGCCCATTTTTGTCTATCTCGCAAATTCGGGGTTGTCGAGTTTTCTGATGAAGCTGATAAGACCTATTATGCGAGAAGGAACGGAGATGCACTTTATGCAGGGATTTCTGCAAAGGAACCCCTCGCGCTCTCCCTCGCCAAGTGCGTGGAAACGTGTCGTTTTCTCAACCACGAAATCATTCCCGAAATCGCATTGTCGTACATGAACAATCTCCGAGAGCTCCGCTTGTCAGCCCACTTCGTGTCTACAGAATACTGGCATGCCATTGCAGCTCTCGAATCTCTCCAAAAGCTCTCGTTTTTATATTGCGGCTTCGAGTTCAGTAGCCACGCTGATGCTGAACATGAGAAGACATTTGAGGTCAAGGTATCTGACCTTGAGGTACAAGGAGTAATCGCGCATAAGCGTAGCGACCCTCGTCAGCTGTTCGCGCACATCGATCCTCACACCCTACGAACTCTCACTACGGACTTTAACGTGTTTTTCGACTCGGAACTTGGTTGGCTCCCCCGGTCTGCGATTACAAGCCTCACGCGATTGTCGTACGTGGAATATCACAAGGAGATGCACACACTTCTCACACAAGTACCTCGGACTATCGAGAAGATGTGGCTTCACATCAAGGATGGAGGCTGGGGTTTTGCTCATTTCTTAGCAATGTTCAAAGATCCTGCATGGGGAATCTTATTGCATCTTCGCTCGCTCACACTGGAAGTATATTGTGGGTATGCGGATCCAAACCCTCCTTCACTTGAAAAGGTATGTTGTAATGGTATTCATTGAATATCTCACAAAAAGCCGATTAACTCTATTTTCCAAGCTGCTTTCTTCAGCCTTGGGTGTCGTTACTTACCTTCCAAGCCTACAATCATTCACACTAGCAAACCATGACATGCTTTCGAGCCTCCAGATGACCAGTGATGAGATCCAGTGCATGCTTCATAACAAAGTCGGCCCTTCATCTAGCCTGATATGTGCAGGAGTTCATGAGCAAGTCTTCCATTTAGTAAACAGTGAATGGGTGGCCAGTGGTGCATTGACCCTGCAGGGGGAATATCCATCCATTCAATAGTTTGGTACTTTTAAAGGGTCACAAGATATGCCTGCATTTGCTTTGGCTGTCTAATTTTATTTGCATATAATCAGCTAGATAATTGTCTGACATAGGCTTCTGAAAAGGTGTGATGGGCTCCATTAAATGAGTGGACTAGCAATCCAGCAAGCTGCTTATGTGAAAGTCTTGGAAACTTATTTTCCATAGCAATGGAGATGTATCTCACATTTAACAAGAGTGCTTTGATATAGAGGACAAGCTGATTTGAAGCCATAGAATAAAATCCAAGCACAGTGACTTATACAAAAATATGCACCAACAATGGAAATGAAAGTAGTCTGCATACTATACATTTTCAAGCTGCTCATTTCTATGGTAGAGGCATTTAGTGACAGCTGTTGAAAATGCTAGAGTGGAGGCTAGCAGAGTGGACACAAGTCCTCAGATGCAGTCTACAGGAGGAGAAAGCAACTGAGGGAAGGGTAATGCTGAAGCCAAAAATCTCTTAAAAGGGGTGGAGATGTGATCAAAAGAGGTTCACTGAACTTCACTAAGCAAATTGTATGTACTTCAAAAGAAATAAGGTAACTCCAGCATGGTCTGGAGTAAGTCTGGAGATAAGTCTGAAAGTTAAGTTATAAGTACACACCAAAGTATTTGAAATGCTCCCTATGCATTTTGAAGATGTTCTCAGAGCATAGGAGTTCTAAGAGTGAGTTTAGGGAACTGTAACAACTGTTATGGAATGATGAAGGAGACCTCCTACCTCCTACTCTGAGGACCTAAACCAGCCAAGTTTTTCTGTTACAATCTCTGATTGGAATTACCTGGGACACAGAAAAGACTGTTTTTGTACTACTTGCTGGCTGTGGATGGGAAATGGTTATGATGTGGATGTCTTGGATCTGCCTGAGAAAGAAGATGAGCCAGCATGGCCAGCTGCAGATGAGTGGATCAATTAGTGGGTGGAAAGGCAGACATCAGATATTTTATTTTTCTATTTGATATCTAAAAGCTGAGCTTATATTTTTGCCTCAGTATTAGGGACTCTTTTGGTTGTTGATCTCCTTCAGATCTTCTATCAATGACCATTCTCTTCCAATGTATCAATGCTTTGGCTCTCCTAATGAAGGCCTCATGTTTTTCCTTCCATTCTGTTCATCTAGTATGTTGGGTATCATCAGCCCCTTTTCATTTACCTTACTTTTGGACTACCTTATTTTTCTGCCTCATGTGAGGTGCTGCATTTGTGAATCTTGATCTAGCAGTGCCTCTTTCCCTTATCCAGAATTCCAGACTAGGGCAGCACTTTGCACCCACCTGGAATCACTATAAATATGGTAGTCAGTTGTACTTGTAGCCTCAGCTAGATCTATACAATCACAAGTGTGGTATCTAGTTTTCTCAGTATGAAAGAGTCACTGCAGTGATCTTCCCTTGGATTTCTATTAGTCTTTGCACTACTATTGAGTGTGTGCTGTGATAAAGGATCAGACTAGGTGTCATGCTTGTCCAGCATAACATTAGATTTAGCTGAACTATTACCCCTTGTATTACCAAGCAGAGTATCCATCAATAGGCAAGATTTTGTCAAGAAGATTTACCATACAGGTGGACTCCAACTTGGATTTCTATCAGCAAGATGACCAAGCTAAGGTTATCAGAAACTCCCTGGTTCCTACTTGATATCTTCACATCTCCAGAAGAAGTAGAACTCTTGAAATATCTTATTTGTTATGCTTGAACCAGGTAGGTCCAAGTGTAGCCCTTGGTATGAACTGATAAGGATTCAGAAAGAGTATCATCTAGTAAATACTCAATGATAAGAGATCAGGAGCATCCACTCAAAGTAGAATAAAGTCTTGGGTCAGGAAGACTGAGTAGAAGAGAACATTCAGAAGTCTGATAAAAGAGAGAATATGATAAGATGTATTCCAAGGGAGAACTAGACTAAAGTACATGGCAGCAAACAGGCAAGTTTATATAGGAAATAGGCAGTGCATGAGACACTGCCTTGAATGGAAACGAGGCTGTCCATAGATGAGTCATATAGAATATGATAGAATATCAAAGAATAATCAATAAGTCAGAAGACAAGGGAATGACTCATGATGACAGATACTCAATGAGTAATTGGGCTGATTACTCATATGAAATGGATAAGCAAAGATAAGGAGGAATAACTCAGCCTGAAGATGAATTGGACTTATTCTATTAGGATTATTCAAGTAGAGGTGAAAGGCTGGAGTTAAGTACATAGTAAAGCACAAAAGAAAGAAATGAATCATAACATTACCCCCTTTGTATACTCGAAGCCACTGCAAGAGGTAATGAGCCAGCACACTACAGCTGGTTTAGTCTCATTAAAGATCACAGACATCCCCTGTCATATTCGATTCTGCAACAGGGTCATACATGTCAATGAGAGATTTGTTGGAAGGAGAAGTGGGAGAGTGAGGTCACAGAGGAGATCTTCTAGAACAATCACAACCCATACTTTGGCAAGAAAATAGGAGACCAGGAGGAGGAACTGGAAGGGCAAAATAAGTTGTAGCATGGTGAGACATGGAAGAGGAAGTGGAGGATGATGATGACTGGGATGAAGTATAATGACAGAGAGGACACAAAAGCTGAGTATGACCTGGATGCCACTTAAGGCAATATACACACTGATAAAATATACAGTCTACCTGAATATGCCCTAGACGATGATAAGAAAAGCAGGCTTCCCAGTAACGAGAATGATAAGGGGATAAAAGAAGGATACTATCTCCTCCTGATCACCAGGCTTCCACGCAGTCTAAAAGTTCCTATTCTTGTGGGTCTAGGGGCAAAGAAAAGGCTGATGGGGTGGTAGTAGCATGGAAAGCCATCGCTCTGTCACTATTTTCCTTGGCTACTTCCTTGATTTGTTTCAAAAGATGGGTTATGTCCAACTAATGTATCACATCTTCAATAAATGATTGGACTTCCATTCCAATTCATCGTAATTTGGATGAGTATATTCTTAGATGGGTATTAGAAGTTATAACACAACTCATCATTTTGATAGTTTCACATTTTAGATGGGCCATGAACAGACTATAAAGTGCCAAACGGGGGTGGAGAATATCATTGATGGCTAATGAATGATATGGAATGCAGGATGCGGAGCCGGCGAGCATTCTCTAACACCAGGTCGAAGGTCTGGAGGTTCAGACCATGCTCGACTATCATGGAGAAGAGGGCGAGGTGGGCGGAAAGGTATTCGGCAGTGAGGACTAGCCTGTAGGATAGGTCTAGCCAGATGAGGACTCTCTCGAGAAATGGTAAACTGTCCACCATTTCAAGGTACAGCCGACTCCACATAAGGTTGCATAGAATTCAACTGGGGAAACCCCTGACGTACATGGGCGCTTTATATACTAGTGGGGATAAGGTGGGAAGGGGTTTTCCAATCGAGAATGGATCCCCGATTGGTTACCTCAGCCCATTCCGGAAGTGGAATGGAGAATGGAAAAGCGTCCTTAACAAAGATAAGGTTTCATCACACACTGCCTATGGACGAAAGGGGAAGGGCAGTGTGTGGGTTCCTCCTTCCTGTTCAAAGGGGAACCTAAACTCTAAGTAGGTTTGGGAAAAGGAACTATCTATCGCTAGTCCGGGGGTGAGGTAGGTAATACCCTGCTGGCGGATGCTGTGTGGAGCGGGTCTGGGTGGCAGGGTAACTAAGGAAGCCAAGGGGGCTGACTAGCGAAGGATGGGAGTCTGTTCCATGGCCAAAGAAATGAGGAAGAGACTAAGTAAAGGAAAATCATCAATGTTCAGCAGAAAGAAAAAGGGTCTCCCTGTTGGTGGAAGAAGTCGGCGACCTCCTCCGCATCCCAAGTGTACCACTCCTCATTCCCCGGGGGAATGTTCTCCTGGTTCTCCGGTAATGGAGGGGATCCGTTCCAATGCTCCAGGGAGCTTCCCCAGGTGATACCACTGGAGAAATCGTCAGTGGTATCCATCGTCCCTCCTGCAAAGAAGGAAAAAGATGGTGCGTCTAGCACCTCTGGGTATGGCATGGGCGACCACCTCCACCATACCGTAACAATGAATGTCCAGGATGATGAAGGATTTCAGTATAGACCTGTTCTCTTCTTGGGGTCTCCAATGGTTCAGTCAAAGTTCAGCATGAAGAGGGGAGTATTGATATGAGACATGAGATGTGGAGTCGATTCCAGACTATGTCATTGAAACATCCAAGCCTAGGTCCGATGACATTGGCTTGATAGAAGATAGTGAGCCGGGCCATGTAGATAAGCATTAAGATGAGATGGCGATAATTCAGGGCAACCCTAATATGAACTCTCTTGAGGAAAGGTAAACCATCCACCTTTCCAAGGTATGGCTGTACTCCATATAAGATCATGTAGAATTTAGCTAAGATACAGCTACGAATACAAGGCACTTATATACCAAATGGGGTATAGATGGTCCCATCTATGGTATTGGAAATACTACTTGGCCAAAAGAGGGCCAAGGTGGAGTTAGCATCCAAAGAAGGCTACATGCATGCCCCTAAAGGAGTCAAGAAAGGGGCTATGCATGAGAACTCTCTCACAGTTGTGGGAGAGTTCACATGTAAGTATTTATAGGTATTTGAAATAGAAATATAAATAACCATTCCCTTTCTAGACTAGATCTCGATATAAGGAAAGTCAGAATACCATAGTGTATGCTGTATGAAGTAGATTTGGGTGTGGTACTTATGAAGGGTAACTAAAGATAGATCTAGTCTGGCTAGAAAGGGGTATTCTCAGGATCCATCTTTCAAGAGTACCAATCAGTATTGTCCATATTGTCCCTCATGGGTGGCTCCTCCATAGTAGGTGGAGAATGCATCCAATCCTTGGGGTTGGTGTCCCAGTCCATGATGAAATCTTCTTCCCACCTGTAGTGGTAAAGGTTTCCCCTCAGCAAGGACTCTGAGGAAAAATGCGGGGTGTCCCACAATGGGTTGTTTATCTCCCTCATCCAAGCCAAGTGTGGCCTGTCCAACTCCTCTGGGAACAGTGTTGGAGAGCATGTCCACCATTCTGTATCAGGTATGGTATGCTTGGAGGGAGCATACTAGTGATCATGGTATTGGCAGCAGCAGCTATAGCTTCGAGGGTAACAAGAGGAGTAATGGGACAAGTTGGGGTAGCAGCAGAAGTATTAATGAAAGAAGAGACGGAAGACATGAAAGATATTTCTAAGTAATGGATTCTGAAGGCTGTAGTATCAATGGTGGTAGAAGCTAAGGAGATGAAAAGGGGAGATGATGGTTTTTATATTCTTCTAAGGTGGACTTTGCATTTTTCATATTCTGCTCTGGGATCCAAGAGTCTTCTTCAGTTGAGTATCCTTTCCATCAAATCAGATAGGAACAGTTGGATGGAGTTCCATAATGACACATGATCTTTTCAATTTCATATTCTTCTTCACCTTCTATTAGTTCTGAGGGTGGTCTAGAGAAGTTCTTGCCATGAATGATATTTTCATGATAAGGGGTAAGAAGAGAAGCATGGAATACTAGGTGGATTCTCCAGGTACTGGGGAGGCGGAGTCAATAAGTGATGGGAGATAGCACCTGGATAATGGTAAAAGGCCTTTCTCATTTGGATGCAAACTTTGGGTTATCTACATAAAAGGGTGATTACCACATGTGATACAGAGATATGTTTCAATTTCTTGGTTTACTCATTCTGTTTCTCCATCTGTCTGTGGATGGTATGCAGTTGATAATGCTAAGTTGTATTCTAGGAGTTGTTCAAGTTCTTTGGCAAAGGTAGAGGCAAATTGTGGTCCTCTGTCAGAGATAATCTTGTCATATAATCCAAAGCATTTATAGACTTTGTGGTAGAATAATGTTGTGATTCCTTTTGCTGTCACTGTTTTCTTAGTGGGACAGAGAATTACCCCCTTTGTAAGTCTGTGGTTGACCACAATCAAGAGAGAGTCAAAATTCGAAGAAAAGGGAAGATCAGTGATAAAATCACAGGAGATCTGTTGGAATGGACGAGTGCATGAGGATCGAATAGGGGTAAGAGGTGAAATGGTAGGGTGAGTATTAGACTTGTTGGCTTGGCAAATAGCATAACCCGTCATGTATTGATGAATAAAGCAGGCTAAGCCCAGCCACCAGAAGTCAGTGGAAACTAATTGATGGGTTTTAAGAAAACCAGGGTATCCAGCAGTAGAATGGTCATAATAGCATGAAATTGTGACATGATCTATGGGTATAGATCTGAGACACAAAGAATCCCTGATGTTCAGCTGTCACTCAACAGTAGACAGGAGACTAATAGAAGTCTAGGATAGTCATAAGTCTTTTGGCGACCTTTCACTGACAAGGGGATGCCATTGAACCAAATACCATGTAGATTAAATGTAGATCTAGTTAGGGAAACTACTGTACAAGGCAGTCGTATTTATAGTGAATAGGGAAATGATATGACCATAAAGAGAGGTCATGGGTAGATGGGGGACTGTCCTCTGGGCAAAGGGTTGTACATAGATAGGCATGGATGGAGGAAGTAATGATCACACTAGTGTAAGGATGCAATCACAAAGAAATAGTATTTGAGAAAGATAACAAAGATAAGGGATAGATTGGTGAACGTACTGAGAGATCTAGGTGTGGATGTATTACATCCATGCAGGATCGGTAGGCCACTCCAGCATGGATGCGGTCTCCTCTAACTGCACAGGTGGTGCTTGCATGTTCCACCATCCTGGCATCTGTGCCTCCTGCTCTAACACATCTCCCCAGGTGGCTCCTTCCGCTTCTTCATTCCAGAACTGGTGTTGACCATCCCCATTCCCTCCGTAAGTGATACGGAACGCAGTACGCGGAGCCCGATGGACTTGGCGATTACGTGGTCGACGTAACCGAGGCGAGGGCAGCGGCGTATAAGTGTCGCAAGAACGTTCTCCCTGGCGCGGGTGCCGAGATCGTAGATGATGTAGCGAGCGTTGAGACAATGTCTCAGTAGAACTCTCTCAATGAGCGAAGAACCCTCTGCGCTCAAAGGTACAGCAGACTCCACGTTGGATTGCGTAGAATCTAACTAAGGAATAGTGGTAAAG
>JBBPJU010000296.1:0-28115 GCA_038088875.1 Austroboletus festivus
ATGGACGAACGTTACAACAGGGCATGGCATCAACAGAAAAAGGATACACGTCGTTGAGTCATGACTGTACGCGTATGACAAACTCCGAAAACATCGAAGACAGAGACACCCAGACACCGGTGGGCATTTATGGGCGTCGTGGACTAAACGGTAGAGGCTAGTCCAGCGTACCTGACGTGAATATAACCAGGTCCTAATCCATCATTTACAGCCGGAATCCTGATTTTGCCTAGGACGATGGTGCCATAGCTCACGAACCCGCTGCGCACTTGGACGAGGTCGTCCTGGACCGTGAAACGTGTCAGTTCCGCGTCACTGAGTCCAGCAGCGCGGGACCACATTTTTGGCTCGTGTTTGTCCCAGTGATGGCGAGAGTGAACGATCTCATACTTGATCTGGTGTAAGACGTGATTGAACGCTTCGACGGCGTTCGGGTGTGGCGGGTGAGGTGGGTTCAAGTTTACTTCCTCTACTGAAGCTGTTGATAGCGTCATTAAAGTAAATAGACGTTCAGTGTGGATAATTTATTCGACCAACCCATCGTAGTGAGTCTTGTCTGTGGTTGTTTGTAGTGGAGATGGAAGGAATCTCTTATCCAAAATCTTATCGCAAGTCAATTAGCTTATGTAAAACAGACCAATAATCGGCTATCCATCAACGTTTGAACGTTAATGCACGTCAACAATAAGCTTGAAACTTCTCCGTGTTTCAAATTGTCTTTCAAACATTCCTAGAAAGGACGTGATAAGGTTGGACCAGCGAATATGTAAGATCTTGGGCTTTTTTCTTCTAGAGGACTACGGCATCGTCGAGAATGTCTTCAGTGAGGTGATTCGACCTCTGGGGCTGTTCCAGTTTGCTCGTCATCCCCAGGGTTCCATTTTTTCGAACGGCGATTTCTTCGCCCGACGCGGATACCAGTAGTGGGCGGTGTCTGATTATCTTCATCAAACCGTTGGGCAGATGCGCCCATGTGGTCTAAACTTACGCCCCTCGAGGTTCGTCGGTGGCAGCGTATCCTTTTCAGGTCAACTCTATTGGTGGACGCTCCGCCGCGCTGCATGCATGCAAGCCCGCCCTTTGTATCTGACGATGAGCCTGTGTGTATCTTTACGTCGTGGAGCTGAGGACTAACGGGGAGACGTTCCGATACTGTCCCATTTGGAGATAAAAAGGCCACCTAAACTCAACCTCTAGCTATCCAAACCTGATTTGTATCAATCTCCGAGATAGTTCAATCAGGTTTGAAAACGAAGCGGACCTGTACAAATTCCGACGAATTATTGACATGGTTAGAGCATTTGTTGATCAATCGTTTGCACGACGCCACCGTCAAAAAAAAAACAATAATTGTCGAGAAGGCCCCCCATTCAATATGTTTTTTTGAGGCCGATCCTTTTATGAAACGCCACTAGAGTTTAAGGTACATGTAGGTCAAGAGCATAGCTGCTATGTTACGAGACGCGGAAGCCCAAGGCCTTCTGGTTACAACTTACTGTTTAACGGCGCCATCACGAAGCCTATCGGGAGTGGATCACCATGTTCTAAACCAAGAACCGCCTCCACTGACCAGTCACCAACAAGCGTGCTTCAAGATGAACTGCATTTTTGATACCATAGGTAAGTTTAGAGAGATGATGCCGTTGACCCATCAACCAGGCAGCATGGCCCGCCTTGAGCGCCGTAATGCATTGCTGGCATCCATTCGCGGACCCTCAGCGTAAATACGTCAGCACAACACAAACCTTCCAGGAGGATCTGATTGCGTACAATACTGGGTCCATCACAACTGCTGCAAGGGTTCAGATTTCGAGAATGCATGTTCAGGTTCGTAACTTCCCCTAAGTTAGTCCTCTTTTTTGTGCACCGATTTGCTCTAGTTCATCCACAGCCTCCGTGATTTGGTCCATCACGAGTTCTTTTTAATTGGTCATCACATCATCCCAAATAAAAAACTGCTTCGTTGGCCAGGAACCGAATTGAGAGTGAGACGACACATATTCAAAACCGTTTGCCAAGCTGTTTGCGGTAGTATGACACAAAGCCTCACTGCTGACTGCTGGCACCTGCCAAAATTGAGATTACATACATACATTGCCATGAGGTCCCGGGACAAAATCGTTACTTGGGTACAGCATGGTGCAGGTATTGAACTGCAGATCTCTCATGACCGAGTGCGCGCCTGGCAATCCTTGACCCAGTCGCTTCCAGACTTGCGCAACTAGATGCACCAGAACACGTGAATGCCAGCCGTCAACCTAATGAGATACGATCACACCTGAAGCACTAGTAGTTCCGAAGTTTGAATTTCATACAAACTTCGTAGTAATATGGCAGTCAGCCACTATCGTAAGCGAGACTCCACTGACACTGAGTGTACTACATTCGGTGAACCCTGGTATATAGGATATCATGCGCGAAGCGCACAAACACACCTGGATAATTTAAATAATTCACCAGGTCCAACAGGGTTGCTACCGTATGCGTGGCATGGAGTGAACGTGACAAATCGTATCAAAACTGCGTAATGAGTAGTAATGTGGATAGGAAGAGAAAATCACCGTTATGAAGCATGTAAAATGTACTGTGCCCCAGTACTGGACACGCACCGGAGACACAGGGCGGCGACTGTATCTGCACAGGACTAATCGATCTGTTGGAGCAACTTGAAGAACGACATCTAGAACCTGCGCAGTTTCCCGACACACAAGGTTGCTTGCATTGTATGCGACAGTCACGGAATGTTACCGCACGGATCTGTCAGGCTCCAGCAAGCTGTCCAGTCCATGTTATTCGGAGGTGATAGCCGAGCACAAACTCTCATCCCCTGGTTCCATGATTGGTATTGTTTCGAAGTACCTGTGAGAGTAGCTACCTGGCGATGAAATCATACCAACTCATCCGAGTCAGTCGCACGCGCCCGTAGAAGCTGAGCACGGACGTACTCGTCCGCGTATGGCATGAACGTGCGAGGGATTCCGAATATCGCAGGATCAAAATATGAAACTGTTCCCCTGCTTGTCGTCCAGCCTCTAGGGGTCATTAATTGCCTCGATTTCCAGGGTGCGGAAATCGTGTCTGAGCCCACCAATCACTGGACACTGACAGGATGGCCGGCCGCTTTCTGGAAGATATGCACCTTTCCTCGACCATGAACACGAGTTGATCGCAAAACTCCACTTGCATATGGCAAAGATCTCCGGTAGTAGATTCCTCTTGGGTTTCGCATCCGTTGTCCCCGTCTGGAAATGAGACCCACGTGAGACCGGCAGTGCCAACAGTCTTTCTCGGGTATTGAGAGCAGCTCTATCTGTCATGCAATTCGAGCTACCCGAGGATATCTATACGGCCATTAGTGACAGTGGCCCAAATGCGATTGCCAAGACTCACGCCTATCAATGAAATAGACTTGTACACTGCTTAAGGCTGCATCGCCGAGCTTCGCGCAGTCATAAAGACCCTGACTCGATTGATTGGAGGTCCGAGCATATCTGCAGTCATCTCCTGCGTCACACTTAGTCGGGACAAGAACTACAAACCCGCCACGATTTCCAAAGTGCGTTACGCAAAGTTTCAGCTGGCATATCACTTTCTACTGGCCGATCCATAACAAGCGAGGGATCAGAAGTGTGGGTGAGGGGTCTCGGACGGAGGGGCCATGGTACTCAAAGATCTATCGCAATAAATCTTTAGAGAAAAACAGGACGGAATAATCATTATCATTGATGGTATCTAGCGTGATGGTCATTAGACGAATGTCCCACCAAGTTCCTCTCTTGTGGGCTGTGAAACTAGGAAAATATTGAGCGCCGATCGAAAAAGTGTAAAAATGCTCACAAATGAATCCATTGGATTTATTGGGGGAAGCATCTGGGCCTGTGCCCAGTGTTGAGTTGGCTGTGGCTGATGCTGATGTTGGGATTGATGTTGTTGCGTCATTGAGCGCATTTGAAGTGGATGACTCGACTGGTGGGAATGAGCAGGTGGACGAGGCGCACTCGTGTGCACGGACGTAGAACCACCGTAAGCAGGGTCATAACGGGTGGACTGGTATGCAGGTAATTCGGGTATCATAGATAAAACGTTTTGTTGAGAAGAGTGGTGATGAAGTTGATAAGGATGTGGAGCGCTGTGGACTGTCAGGCCAAAGTGAAAATTTCCGAGAACAGTACTTACATTTGTCGACGGGCAAGTTCAGGATCCGGACCCAGTGGCGGCACAAAGGGCTCACTGCAAGAGAAAGGTCAGCAGACATAGATGGACACGAGATCTAGCTACCTGTGGCGACGCGCTACCACCGGAGGTAGACTGTAATCTGCTTGGACCCGCCGTGGTGGAGTGTTATCGCGAGTCGGAGGGGTTGACGTCTCGGATAAACCAGAATCCGCTGTCGAGGGTCGGCCGTCGACACTCTCCTTGCGCGGCGGGGCCCTTTTGCGAGTAGGGACGCCCTCGGGCCACGTGCACTGGTGAGCCAATGAGCAAATGGAAGAAATGATTAGGAAATGCTACTTGCATCTCGTTGGCCATGGTTACAGCGCATGCAGACGGGCTTGGTTTCGTCGCACTAGTGAAGTGGGGTCTAGGGCGGGCCGGCAGCAGGTACTGAGTGCACACCTTTATTTTTTTGATACGACAAGTGAGACAACCAGTCTTGGATCTGGTATACTTGGGACGCTTCCGTTGCTGTGGCTCGGTGCGAGGTTGGGGTGCGACATGGACGTGACCAGGGGTATGAGAGGGAGGATAATAAGTGGCGGGGGGTATGTAGGTGTTGACAGGGGCGGAGGATGAACTGGCGAAAAAAAAAAAAGATGAGTGAGAGGATCCAAGGAAGGGACGGAGACAGACTAGGCAATGCTATCGGCCATGGGGCTAGTGATGGGAGGTTGGTTTTCGAGAGGTTGATCTTTCATTGTTTTATACTAGAAATACTTCAAGGAAGAAGCAGGGAAGGTCCAAGGGTGGAAAATGGACGGGGAACGACACCATTGTGACGGACCCGGAAATCGGTCTGGATCACTAAATTCAGATCTAAGGGTCGTGTTGCGTTGTAACAGATGGCATTTTCAGTCTGCCATAACAATATTTCGTATACGGAAAGTGGGGATTTTTTTTAATAAAATTTCCACACAGCACAAGTTTTCTGGTAAAATAGGTGGGAAAATAAAATAAAATAAAACAATATCCAAGACGCACCGCAGTACCGACAAGCTCCCCGTCATGTTTGCCCCACCTAGTTCGTCCATCCTGTGCGAGTTGTGCTCGTGCAATTTGACGATCCCTACCATAATTGGAGGCGCTCCCTGTCAAATCGCCACCTTGTGCTCCAGCACCCCAAAACGAGTGATTTGGCTGGGAGTTATATGACTGATGCGGCGTAGTTTCCGCTTTTGGAAACCCGTCGGCGACATATCCCCCGACATGACACGCCCCTGCACCCAACCCGCCCTCCATGTCGAAATGTCACTGTCATGTTCATGTCCGCCATTGATTCAACGCATTCACCCCTCCCGCACCTCCGTAACATGCGGGACTGCGATAGTCCTACAATTCAAACTCACATCCCTCGTCCGCCGTACAACTTCCTCACCTTACCGTAATCAGAAACGCGCACATGTGAATGCCGCTATCAGCCCCAAGGTACTCCGATGTGATTCACGACACATGCAAGGTTTCACACCTCATACAGCACCCCGTATCAATCAGTCGTGTTTATTCACGTACATACACTGTCTTTTCCAGCGTGTCTTCCGTCTCCACCCTAATCTCCATCCCCCGCAGCATTTTATATCATCTCATCAGCTGCCCTCGCTCGCCGTTCTCAATCGATCACAGTTCCTACCTGCATTGGAGTTATTACCTGTCTCGTCACCCAGTCACTGAATCAGTTTCTGCGGCTTCTGACACCACCAAATTTGATCGTCTGTACATCATGATTCGATCGACATCGACTTGTCCTATTCAGTTTTTGATCTGACAAGTCCATGTCCTCTTAGCCCTGCGTCGGGCACGTCCTTCAATCGATCATACAATCTGTATGCTGTGTGCCGTAGGCCAATAAGAACCACCGTAAAAAAAGCCCGCCTTGCATAAGAGACTCGTTGCGCATGTCATAATAATAGACAACGGTAAACAAATCAACAAATACTTGATGACCGCGATGCTTCTGGCTCTGACATCACCTGGAATCCGATGTTTGCCGAGCTAAGGCCGAGGTCTTTCGCAGCTCAAGGTGGGATTCATGTGAAGTCACTCGTGACTCTTCGGATTCAAGACAATGGGCCATCGATGTGCTCAGTTTCGGGAAGCTGGCAGGAACCATACGTGCAAAGCCTCTTTCTCAGGCTCAGGCAAATGGCCTATTTCGGCGCTTGTATGTCAAAATCACGTACACATAGGATAATCTTGTTTGCAAGCAACGGTAGAATTTTCTCCCTCAGGCTTTAGACTCACTCAGTGAGAAGCCTCACAAATCTATTGATGGACTTGGCTCAAAATAAGGCTAGCGGTTTTGACAGCGTGCGCAAACACTCGACCCACTATCTATTTTGTTGGCGGCCTTGAGCTCGATAGGCTTCAAGTTGACTGCGCCGCGTCGAAAACGTCCAACGAATATTCGTTATTTTTTCTTGATAACAAGCTATACGTGCGAACGCTCTGCTCGACGGCGAGGTGCTCCGGTGGGCCGCAAAGATCACGTAAAAACACTTGCTTCCATCACCAATGGGCGACTGATGGGGAAAAGTTGAGTGGCCAGTGGAGTTTGTGTGATGAAATTTCCTGGGTTTTTTGTTCGGTAGCCATACTGAATATGCATCTCCGATTGGACTACCGCTATCGGCGGATGGGCCTCGTCATTGCTCTATTCCTTTTTTATAACGAAAATTGACTAAAATAAATAAAATTCGACTTTGAACTAAAATAAATCCGATTGAACTTGACCCCTCTACTTGAGCAGCAGCCTCCGCAAATCCGCGGCTAAATCATCCAAGTAGTTTGCTGGCCAATCGCCGTACTAGACCCCAGCATCGAGCGACACGTTTCACCCGCATTAATTCCTGATGGTGCGAGTGGCTGATAGGAAAAAGATGAAACACGGACGCTTGGAGAATGGAATCCACTAGATGCCAGCGGAGTCCTTGGGATCGAGACGAGGACAAACGTGTGCATCGACGGGACAGGTGGAGTGGCCCTGGCGGTCTGGCAGACGTGGACAAAGGAGGGAGACACAGATAGGGCGGGGCGGGTACCACTGTGGGCCTGCACGATACAGGCACCTGAGGTCCAGCCTCATCACTCCATAACCATCTCTTCTCAACCAATTTTAAATGTATCCATCGACGATGGAGGTTCCGGGAAATAGACCAGAGGATGGGACATCGAATCAGTAGCACCCGATTATCAGGTTTAACCGTACGACGGTCAAAGTGCCATCCGTCGACACTGCCCTGTCGAAATACTCTTCAGGGTGAGCTGAGCCGGTGTGATCGGTCGGCAGCAAAATGAAGCTTTTCGTCCGGGACTTCTGCTCAAGCGATTCGAGGATCGCGATCATCGTGGTCAATTCTAAAGGCGTCCTCGCTTGCTGACCACTCGAGGGGTTTGGAACGCCGCCCGGCAAAAACGTTCGCGGGATCGCTTATGGGTTCGTTTCAGACACTCTGTTTCTGCACCGTACCCACAGATGGGCTTAAGGAGTATATATACATGCCTGTCTACACAAGACGGGGCCTCTCTTGTGCCACTGCTCTCACACTCGTTCTTATTCCCTCCGAGTCGATGGCGTCCTCATCTCTCTTGCCCCTCTTAGGCTGACAGGCCCTCGGTTAGTGCTGCGTCTCTGGTGCTGTGGCGCTCCAGCTGGCGAGTAGGCATCAATTATCCGCTGAACACGGAACACGGGCCGGACATCTAGTATAAATGGGTCTAGGATGCGTCTGTCGGGATGTCTCCCTCCATTGTTCCGTCAACCTCGATGCACACTTACATATCGCGGACTCTAAGTTCAGCGTCTTAGATTCGCAAAGGACAAGGGGACGGTGGAACGCCGCCGAATCGTATTCCAGCCGCACAGAGATCGCAGTCTGCCAAGTATGGATGGAAACCGCGGGCTCCCATTCGTGGGGACCAATCTTCTCGCCGTTCCTGTTTGGGGGGGTTTCTCAAAGTGGGCGGGGTACAAGAGATCCATCCGAATCAAGAACGGGACATTTTGTTCCTGCGAGATCAGGATGCAACAAATTTACCCGCCATCTACTCTAGTTCACCGATAAGATGGTTCTGTCGATCCTTGGAAGATCGCCCCCGCGACGCCACCACGATCCAAACAAGGATCAACCACATTTATAGGATACTTGCGACAGCTCGCGCGAAACGAATCGTGGTGGTCAGCCTCGTCACCCCTTTCGCAAGATGCCTTTGTAAAGGTCAAGATTCGCATAGTGTGGGTCTACCGAGTTGCAGGATGATGGGACTCGTCATTGATCTGTACAGGACATCCTTACCATGATAGATTGGGCATACAGTAGATCCGCGGTGCTGGTGAGACTTCTTCCTGATGACATTTCCTTCCTTTGTGGATTAGTGTCTTAATGAGGATGTTACAACTTGACACCGTTTCCAGCTCTCGAACACGCCGAGAACACTCGTGATTCAGATATTGACGCTTCCCTCGATTTTCATCGATATTCTCAATTCGGCGATAAAGAATTGACATATGGCACAAGTATGGTGCTAATGGTACGATACCCACTCAAGGATTCAAGCGGAGAGCGTCCAAAACGAGCCTTGGTTGTCCATACAGTAACACTTATTCTGTGCGAATGAGTGGAGGTGATATAACAACATATCGGCATCGGCGAAAATTGCTGCAACAAACAAATCAGGGTAAAAATGGATGACTGAGAGTAGATCAGTGCACTATGGTTGCTACACACACAACACAAACAAAACAGGAAAATTAGTGTTGTAAAATCTCTATGATGTTGAAGTGCGAGAGCCTCGGCTAGAGCCAGGTCTAGAGCCAGAGCTAACCATCAGAGTAGGAACAGACATGAGTGAATTATTACATCGAGTGCAGTAGGGCGTACGCACGCATTGTTAGAGTGGGTAGAACCCCACCCCCAGACTTCGCGAATCCACCTTGCCATTGGAACCTCTTTCTTCATAACACTTACGATCCATGGGTGAGTCAGCATCTCCCTGGGGGTTGGACGGAGGGTATGATCTACGATCAACCTAAAATATACAATTCAAGTGGGTGGGTGGTGTGACCATTAGCAGTGCACGTACGTTTGCTTTATAAAGTCTTTCATTTCATTAGGCCATCTCACATCGGCTTCATCGTTGAGTTGTGGAGGCTGAGAGGAACGTTAACAAGGAGATGTGTTTGGGCAGGTGTTATTACCTCGCCCTGCGTAATGTAGACGAGCAACTCGATGGAGGTCAGGTCCTCCGGGAATGGGTATCGGTTTTGTACTAATTCCAAAAGAGTAATGCCCGTGGACCAAACATCAGCTCGAATACTATATTCCTTCCCACTGATTCTCTCAGGCTACGTGACGTATGAATAGAGTGAAGACTTGATGAGCCATAAACTTACAGCCATGTAAAAACTGGTGCCAGTGAAGGTACCCGCAAGGGACTTGACAAGTTCGCCAGAAACCCCGAAATCGATTAAACGGACTACACCTTCTCCGGTGAGGAGAATATTGGACGGTTTGATGTCCCTATGGATCGTTCGAAGAGAGTGGAGGTATGCAAGGCCTTGTAGAACCTGAACTGCACGTCAAAAGCTGAATAATGATATTTCATGAACAAGGCTGACCCCCTCTGCAATACGACCCGTGACAGGCTCGCCGATACGTGCACCACGTTCTTTGATACGTTTGCTGACAGCTTCAAGGCTGCCACCGGCACAGTATTCCATCATGACCTTGACTTCGCTGGAAGAGGGAGACATGTAGGCGCCGTAGAACTGAATGATGTTGATGTGTTTAGAAGTAGATGAGATGGCGAGTTCACGCTCGAGCTGCTTAAGAGGTGCCTCGCGTGTGGTGATGGTCTTTCGGGCAAAGATTCTGCCTGTACGGATATCTTTGACTTTGTGAACAGCACCACCCTGACCCTCGCCCAACCTGGATAGTTCTTCTAAAGCGCTATCGGACCACCGCTCGAACGCCTGACGTGTCGAGGTTTCTTCTGTTGGGGTGTACGAATCGACGGTTGCTTTATCGAAGCTGGCGACAAGCTGGTCAATAGTGCTCTCGCTAACGTCATTTGAGCCGGGGGGATGAGCTGTCTGGATCTGGTCTGAGGGGCGAACGGTAGCGCAGCCCGGGTTCTCTCCGTCTAAACCAGGGGGGATGAGGGAAGGGCCTGCATAGTACTCGCTGACAGCACCGGTGAGGGGGAGCTGTAGCTTTGGGCGTGATCCGTTTGCCCTTGGGGAGAGGGAAGCACCGGGGAGGGATGGGCGAGAGGGAGTCGGGGAGGAGGAGAAGGGGACTGATGAGGGCGATGGAGGACGGAGGGAGGATTGATCAGGGATTGATTTACGGATAGTGAGAGGACGTGTTTCAGGAATTGCTGGGGATTGTGGGCGGTGGAGTGTTCGCGGTCCGATTGGACGAGAATGATGCGTTTGGTGCATGGTCGACTCGACAGCTCGAAATCGTTCCCGTTCACTTTACAACAAACGCGTCGGTAGAGGGCCCCGATATGGCTCATCTCTCTCTCTCTCTCTATTGTTTAGATTAGACTTTGCTCTCTTGAACGGCAGTGTAGCCAAGTGGTTACGGCGTCACGTTTAGGTCCATCCTTAATCCGTGATGGGTTTCCCGCGCGAGTTCGAATCTCGTCACTGTCATTCTTTTTCTATCATTGTCCATTGTGGACTTCCTCATTCGTTGTTCCTATATCATATCCCACATCCATGCACGATGTCCAACTCGACCACCTCGAGCTCAGAGCTCGGCTCTGTCGATACTAATTCCCCTCCCTCATCCCCAATGAAATCTCAACGTCGTCCCACCCCATTGCGCATTGATAGCATTGGGGTCGACCCATCCATCATCGTTGGAAAGCTTTTGACAAAAATAATTCGCTCATCCAGACATCCCTGCATGCGATTGCACTTTTCGGATAATACCACCTATCAGATTCTCGTGGACGGTTACAACCCAGCCCATCCGTGAGTATATTGCCCTAGTCCAATATCCATATTAACCCTTCGATAGCGGTCTCCCCAAAGAGCTCGAAATGGACCCCACTCTAGCGTCTCTCCTCGACGCCACCGACGGCCAAGTCGACGTTACCTTCACCATCAACGACTGTGCGCTCGTCACGCTGACCGACAAGGCATTCGATGCAAATCAGAGGGCCCAGCGATGGGACCAGAACCACACCGGGGTCGCATTCAAGTTTCGCGAAGATCGATCTTGGCATTGCGTCTGGGCTACACTCGCTGACCACGAAAACGGACAATGCGTATTTCGCAGCTACGATGACGTGTATCTCGAGCAACTACAGCGCTCGCCTCACAAACGCCGCTTGCGCGCCGCCTCCTCTTCCCCCGTGAAACCACCCTAAAATCGGCTCTTAACACTGTAACCAACAAACGGACGGTGTATACATTACCACGTCGACTCAACGAACCCTTGTACTAACAGTTATCATACTTCTCTCCGCTTCTTGTTTTTTCATCGTTGATTTTGTCGCACTGTTTTGACCAGCATGCTCGCACTTGTACTGATGTTTCCATAGAAATATAGTAGCCATTTGCACGCCACCCATCCCGAAGATCAATAACCAATTCTGTACTCTAGGCTAATCATCAGAGGTCTTCTGGTCGTCGCCGACTGCACTAACACATTTTGATGCTTCGCCCATCAAACGAAGCATCAAAGTACGCGAATCAGGGTTCAAGGAGCCTGAAAGTGACAACAACCCTGTGTTCTCGGGTCCCCCCACTGATCTGTCACATACTTACACCTTGCCGATAACGAACACCTTCGTGGCGCTTCCGAGCCCAGCCAGAATCTGAAACATCCGCGGCGCGCCCTTTCACGAATTCAGGCGTATACTATCCCCGCTAGGGTACTGGCGGTTTTCGTGGGTTCTCGTTCAGTCCCCCCCTCCCCCTTTCTCAAATTATATTTGGACTTGGACTTTGCTTGTTTCCACGAATCCCTTTTTTTTGACACGCTGTGTTCTCATGTTTCGCCTTTACAGTGCATTGTTCTGATGGAACCCGGAAACTTTGTCCCATATGTGATGCACTGGTGGTTACTTGGCTGCTTCCATCTTCGTTCAGGTAAGGAGTTGACTCATGGCTTGTGACTACCGAAAATAGAAATAAAAAGTTTGGAATACCCGGATCGGGGGCCTGTTAGCTACGTTACCGCTTGACACTCTTTCGTAGGGCATTTGAGAGTTATGACTGGACGACGCCCGCCCCCAAAAGGAAAATAAGGTTCGCTTGTCGGTCTGGACAAGCGAACTGGTCTGGAATGGTCATAACTGGTCCTGGACTGTTTTCACATTTACTGAACGCCCGCCAGCCTGCCTGCCCTATGACCTCGTTGAATGATATCAGCGCCTGCTAAAACAAAAAAACAAAAAGGAAAGCTGCGCAAGACATCTCGCTCACGCTTCGAAAAAGCCCGAATGGACATTCCTGCAATCTTCTCTTTTGACAGTTATCATATTTCGGCGGTCCATGGTCGGAACCCGCCCAAATTCACGCCGCACAGGCATATGACGTCGGATCTATGAACCTTGATAATAACTAATTAGGGTGCTGGCCCCAATTAGCTCAAGTTCTATTTACCAAGTCCTGTGTATTTAAATAAGAACACGAAATCTAACGACAAGGCTGTAGTGCTCGAAGACGTGAGCTGGGCATATGTCGTCGTCGACCCGGGATCGTTTCGCCCTGTCAGCAAGCAAAATAAAGGGTGTTCCTAGACACAGCCCGAGGGGAGCGCCATTCTCAGTGCTGATGACGGAAGGCGGCGTCGAACCTCTGCTATTGCTAGGCTAGGAATCTCCCGCTGTCAACGATCGCTTGATTCAAAGGCTTCCTTGTGACACTGTCATCTGATACGGTCATGAGCCGGTACAACGTGTCTTTTGCTTTGCTCATGGCTGTGGCGCACATCCTTGAATCTGATAGCCACAGCTCGACGTGGACGGCCTTGGCGACTACGTGTTGCATCACGCTGACAGGTCTCGAGTCCGTCATAAAGTAAAGTTGAGCGCTGGCGAACCCATCGAGCAGAGCCCTTCAGGATGTTTTTGTGCCCGCGCGGAGGGGGATCCCTGGTGCGGGTTGGAGAGTATGCATGATGTCAGCGCCTTTCGTTCGCCTTGATTTTTTTAGAAAAAAAAGAAACTGTATGAGCTTGTGTCAGGGCCCCGAGCATAACTGGGAGGATGCGTGCATTCCTGTTCCTGGCATATTGTGCTGCTGTTATACGCTAGGAGGTGGCGTCGAGGGCAAAGGTTACATGCTTTCCTATAAAACCACAGCGCATCGATCCTTTCATACTTGGCTCTTGTCAAAGTCTTGTTGGGATCTCAGATACTGGCTCGACCCCTTTCAATATCAACGTAGTCGGCCGAAACCTTTTTTGCCCTGAATGGCTGGACCCGAGCTTGAGCAAGCCAGGCAATAAGTGGTTCTGTAGCAACGAATGGCAACCCGGCATCCAATTTATATTGGAATGGTGGCTAGCAACGGCTTGGACTAACTCCATTCAGGGATCATGGCGACAGGAAAGGACAAGATCAATCCATTCGACATGCCATTAATCGATTGGCTCCCGCACGCTTGGTGGCCAAAAATTCTAAAAAGGGTCCAATAGAGGGGAAACACACCTTCATGGAACCAAATGTAGATGTAGTGAGGCTGTGGTGTCCGAGAGTGTGCCACAAAGCGGACGAAGCATCAGCACAATGACAGAGGATATGAAAGGAAGCCTGCCCCGTATGATCGGAATGACCGGCTCAAGCGTCCGGGGATTGAGGAACAGGAGTTAGTTTCACCACGGCTAGGTGTCCTGACCAACGATGCAGTGTACAGTATGCCGGACCATAACATCGACCAGGAACATCAAACCAATTGGCGTATGGTTGCCAATTGGAGACGTACAGTATATGCTTCCCGGTAAGTGGTTTAGTCCCGGCCGTCACATATGGGGAAAGGGCTGTAAAAGGATGAAATCCGCAATTCGGAGCATTTCGCACCCCTCAAGCCAAAATGGACCCTGCCAAGCAAAAGGAATGATAATGAGGCTGTAGTAGTTCATCTATCAGCTTGCATTCGAAAATGACCGACACAAGTACTGCCCCGAGACAAATGTGTCTATCAAGGCGAGTGGGCTCTACCTAGATAAGGGATGACGGCGACGAAATAAATATGGCTACCATGGCAGGATCTCTCTAGTCGTTATCACAGGACTGAGCGAAAAAGACACGACGGGCTTACGTGGGTAATCCCTTGATTTAGGGGATTGTCAAAGAGGAATTATTTGGTTGCTGTCAAAAGCAAACCTTGATGAGTGCACCGCTACTAGGATTCACCTGCTCCACCTAGCAACTGAACCCTGCAAATTGGCATCAGCTGTCGTTCATACTTACGAAGGTCGATGAGAGAATTGAACGGTAACCACAAGATGTATGTACGTTGTATAGTGCTAGTCGGCTCCTGCTCGGAATGTTGTTAGCCAAGATCTCTTTTTTCCCACGGACACCAGTCACGCCGATACGCTAGCGTGCAACTTTGCCACACAGCCTTCTACCTAACGCGCTCATCATGGCAAGTTCAGACTCGCCTGTGCAGTCCGTACGCGTGTCGTTCGCGTCGTTGACTCATCAGAATATTGGCACAGTTCGCAAGCTCAACTCGGTCTTGTTCCCAGTTAAATATAGCGACAAGTATTATCAGGATATCTTGCAGCCCGAGGTCGAACCGTTTTGCCAGCTCAGTCCGTCTGTTCACAAGGTAGCCATGTTGTATCATGTTCTCACACGTCCAGGAACTTAGTTTACTTCAACGATGTCCCTGTCGGAAATATCTGCTGTAGACTCGAGAGCGAGGAGTTGTATTTGACAACCTTGGGTATCCTAGCCGTAAGCTATCGCTTCAATCTGAACATATCGGATGGCTAACGTTTGCCTCACAAAGCCTTACCGGTCTCGAACGCTGGGTTCCCAAGCCCTACAGCGCATCACTAGTGCGGCATCGCTCCATAACAAACCCCAAATCAAGCGAATATTCCTCCACGTACAGGTTTCCAATGAGGATGCCAAGAGATTCTATGAGAACCACGGCTTCAACGAAGCTGGCGTTCACAAAAACTACTACAAAAAGATTACCCCCCAAGATGCGTGGATATTAGAGAAGCACATTGAATATCGGCCAGAACAATAGTTATACATTCAATTGTATTACATGAACGAAAGCCAATATCCCTTTCTCGTATGTGATAAACCTCCAATCTGGAAAATACGTATGTTCATAATTTACGTGTACAAGGTGAACATAGCAGTGGTTGTCCATCAGAGGCTTTGGGGATCACGACCCAGATTACTAAGATACTAGTGAGACGCCGGTTAAACTGGGAAAGCGGCCGGTCGTTAGTCACACACGGATGACATGTCGAGAGAACTGACCTGCTCATTAAGCCGCTTACGATATTTGGTCGTCAAGACGCCTCTTCCTCATGGCCGCAATGCTTGACCAACTGGAATATGAATATGGTGAGCGGGCGCGTTCATCAAAGGAGAGCAAAATAAACGTGCCTGGTGCCTCTTCAGTGCATCTTTGCGGGTAAACGTCTTTCCACAACCCCCGTTGCACAAGAAGGGCTTCTCCCCTGAATGCGTATCTCTGTGGCGCTTTAGATCGTGCTGTCTATTGAATGACAATGCACATAGGTCACATGAAAATGGCCGCGAAGGTGACGCTGGATACTGCGGCTGCTGATATGGGTGATCACGTCCATAATATGGAGAAGTCTGACGATGAACACCAGATGAATAATTGGCTGGATATTGCTGCGCTGGGACGGCATAGTGAGGTACGGGACTCGGTGCCTGGTGTGCTTGGCTTGGAGACGGGTAGCTCTGCCGTGATTGGTGGTATGCATTCGTGCCAACGGCGTATGGTGAGAAGTTTGTGGCATAGTCGCTCGCCCCATACTGGACGGGTGGGTGCGCTGACGGTATGTTGTGGGTGGCTGCGGGCACATAGGAGTTGCCTGATATCTGGTAGGCACTTGACTGTGCGGGATAGCGAGAGGAATGTGGGGGACTAGTTGACCACTGATTAGCGCGATCGTGGTCAACAGGAAAAGAGTATCCGCGTCGGTCGGTCATGGTGAAAACGGGGGATTGAGGAGATTCTGTGTGTCCCAAAGTGCTGAAATGCTCGGGTTCATATGCGTTTTCGGAGCCGCTGGGACTTCATATCATTCAAGGAAGCAAATTGCCGGCGCCGTAACAGGGTGAGCGCGGCACAAGCAAACATAAGAGGTCGTAACCGATTGTGCAAGATCTTGTCTGAGGTCGCCCGATCGGAGTAATACTTGCAATGTGCCTGATACCGGTCCTGATCTTGGGCGTTTAGTGTTTGAATAAGCCGACCCTGGGGTCTCGCAATTTCTGCGGTGTAGACTGACTAACCAAAGTTAGGTAGAGTGAGGAGGTCACTCTCTCATCGTCGTTGCTCTCTGGTCATATTTCTCGTCGACTCAACCATCAAACCGGAATCAATCCCGGTATAGGGTGAAGTAATAATGTTCTCAACAAGAGTGGCGATGCTAAGAGGGTCCTGCTGACCAGCTCTCGTGTGGTCTGACAATTGGGGCCGGTTTACTAGATGCCATATATTGATCTGTGGTCCCACTGATTCGTATGTATGTAGTGCGAACAACTATCCATGATATGATGTCGCATAGCCTACTCCGGTATGATCGAACGTTAACTTTTTTTTCCCAAGAGGTTTCACTCGGGCCGTGCCCGCTTGGTATTCGGGACATTGCGCCTATCACACCACCGGTCGCCACAAAAACCTGGCTTCCTCACCAGATCGTCACTGGTTTGTTTAGGCAGTGCCGTCGGGACGAAATGACAATTATAACGATTGCAACGAAAAACATTACCATGACACAGCTTAGCGCGCAGTCGTGGCGTACGGCGATTGATCAGCTGCGACCGAGTCCAGTGTAACATATTCCGCGACTTCGGCGTCCAAAAAATATCAGCACAATGAATCTGTTGCTGTCGCATCGCTCGTCTGCGGGCAGAGTCTGTTGGAACGCTTGCCAAGTTCCAATTCAGTCCTAAAAAGGACTCGTTGCTTGATCGACGCAATGACGTATGCCTAACACGGCCATCTCATCCTCCCGCCGCCCTATCAGCCCAGCTCCGCTCTCATGTCCAAGCGTACTTCCACCTCCTCTTCACGCGTTAACAGGAAGAAGACCAAATTTGCTTCAAAACAAGCCGTTCTCGACGCTTATTTCCGTCCCTCCACGTCCTCAAAGGGCAAACTCACTTCGATATCCTTGCCGCTATCTTCGAATATAGTTTCGGAGGAATCAGTTGCCCATATAGAGCCAACGAAAGACGCTAAATCCCACCATGACGTATGGCAGACTGCACTAGGGACGCAGGAAGACCCTATTGAACTGGACTTGGGAGACGAGCATCGGGGTTCGATGCCAACATCCTTGGGGTCCCCGTCTCACGATCAATCTGCATCTCCCCCGGATTCTAGCGCGAACGCCACGGCATCTCTTCCGATTAAGCCTCAGACCAATCTAGGCCTTACCATTCATCCACCAGAGCTATGCTTTGACTACGATCCGGTGGCGGTCGACCCATTGGTCTATCCCGTCCAGAAATGTCCTTGGGCTAGCGCCTCTTCAGCACCCTACTCGTTCCTCGTTCATACTCTCGTAGTCTTGTCAAACACCCGTTCTCGTATCGCCATTCTCAACGCGCTCACCAACACGCTGAGGTGTCTCATATTATATCATCCTCCGTCGCTATTGCCGGCACTCTATCTCTTATCCAATTCACTTTCCCCCGCCTATTCCCCGCTCGAACTCGGCGTCGGTGTCTCCGTCGTCTCCAGGTCCATCCAACACGTTTCCGGTCTCACACCAGCAGCTCTTCGGAGGCTTTATAAAACCTCAGGCGACCCCGGCGATGTTGCATTTGAGGCAAAATCCAACGTTCGTACACTCGTAGCCCATCCTCCTTTGCTTATTGAAACTGTATACCAATCATTGTTGAAAATTGCCAATATCAATGGTCAAGGTGCTGCAAGGCAAAAGCAATCTATTGTAGAACGACTGCTTGTCGCCGCAAGGGGAGAAGAGACAAGGTTCCTAGTCCGCACGCTCTGCCAAAACCTGCGCGTGGGTGCCGTTCGAACATCCATATTGACCGCGTTTGCGAGAGCCTTGGTCCTATCTCCGCACCCAAATCCAAGTATACTTACTCCGTGCGATTCTTCACTGCATGTAGCACCGCAGTTTCTCGGATCCGTCCCACCTGTTTCATCAGGCAAGCAAAAGAAGAGTGTTGACCCCCAACGCAATGAACTTTTACTCAAGTTCGCCAATGCCGAAGCGCTCATCAAACAGGTGTATGTGCAACATCCTAATTATGATCACATTGTTGCCGGAGCTATGGCTGTTGGACTCGATGGACTCTCTTCGCGGGTTCCACTCACCGTTGGTGAGGCTCCCTGTGTTCCTGAACCAGACATTTTTGGCAATTATTCGAGCTAGGCATACCTCTCCATCCCACACTGGGCTCTCCAGCTCGATCTCTTGATGAGATATATGATCGGTTGGATGAAATGCCATTCGCAGCAGAGTTCAAGTATGACGGTCAGCGTGCACAGATTCACGCGTCACAAGCGACCAACCGGTGCCCATCTGTCCAGATTTTCTCCCGGCGTCTAGAAAATATGACTGAGAAAGTAATCATATTTCTGTCCCCTTGTGTTTGCAGAAATGTACTGATCCCATGCTTCGGCCTTAGTATCCCGACGTGGTTGCGTTGGTTAGATGCATGTTTGCAAGTATGGCTGACCTACAGTCTTTTATTGTCGACTCGGAGATTGTTGCCATTGATCCAGGGGATGGCAGTCTCAAGTCCTTTCAGGAACTGTCAAACAGAGCAAGAAAGGATGTGGGGATTCGAGATGTCAAAGTTCCTGTATGTGTATTTGCTTTTGACTTGATGTATCTGGACGGCGAGGTGCGCGCCTTTTCGTCATCGCTTTCGTGATGTTCGACTTGATGATCGTCCGGATGTGTTGGCTAGATTCTATTGGAGCGATCGTTTCGGCAAAGGCGAGAATTGCTGAGAACGCGGTTTCCGTCATTGCAACCAGGGGAGCCAGGCACGGCCCACTTTGACCATGTTAGCACCTGCGAAAGTGATCAAGGGCGAGAACATATAGAGGAGTTTTGGCAAAGAGCCGTGGAAAGCCGTTGCGAAGGTCTGATGGTCAAAGTTGGTTTCCTGGACGTGTCACTATATTAGCGTGGCGTTCATTCTTGACGTTGACAGCTCCTGGACAATCGTGACGGCGTGGACAATGTGACGCCTAACTCGAAGGCTCGAAAGCGGCCATTGCTGTCGACGTATGAACCTGGTGAGCAGAGATCGGGCCTGTCCTTGAGACGCCAATTGTGTTCCATAGATAAGCGGACATTTGCGTGGCTAAAGCTTAAGAAAGACTATGTGGACGGCATTGGCGACTCGCTAGACCTAGTCCCAGTGGGCGCATGGCACGGAAATGGGCGCAAAGCATGCTGGTGGAGCCCCGTCCTACTCGCCGTCTGGGACTCTGACAAGGAAAAGCTCGTCGCTGTCTGTAAATGCATGTCCGGTAAGGGGTTTTTCATGGCACACACCCCTTGTGCATCTTTGTGGTATGTAATGTCAATTTTGGACAGGTTTTTCCGATGCGTTTTACAAGGTATGGCGCGATCTTCCGCTCAGTGGATGAGACCACTTGCACATACCCATGCAAAGGCGATGCTTATCCCCTTTCCGTTTCTTTCTGTCTTTGACAACAACAGGACCTCACGTCGAGGTATTCCGAAGGTTCTGGCAATTGTTCATCTCGCCCGTTAGGAGACTGTGACATCGGAGGTGAGACGTTCTCCCGTTCCATACCGAGGGTTATTTTCTGACCCTCAAAATGCACGCCGGCGTCTGGGTCTAGGCTGTACACCTGACGTCTATTTTCGGCCGCACGAGGTTTGGGAGGTTCGGGGTGCAGAGTGCGTCGATGCTTCGCTTTCTTCTCTCTCTCTCTCTCTCTCTGTTACTTAATTGTGGTGGGTCGTGGATCTAGCATCACGCTCAGCCCCGTTTCGTTGGCTGCGCTGGGTCAAGTATCTTCCGTGAGGGGTCTGAGTTTGCGGTTCCCTCGCTTCGTTCGCGTTCGGGAGGATAAACATCCAGAATATGCCACCACTGCGCAGTTTCTCGCCCAGATGTACCGTGATCAGGAAAGCAGAGGGAAAGTCACCGCTGACGCCGACGAGGAGGATCTATTGGATTTGGAAATCGAGGAGGTGGAGGAACAGATCGAAGATGGGTCAGAAGGGTCAAACTGAAGAAGCCGTGTCACGTCAGTGAAGATGTTGAACTGCAGGTTCTCGAGAGTACTATTACAATGTTCTAGCATAAAAAATATGGCTACGCATACTCGGTACGTCGCAAGTCCAAGTCCTCAATCCGACGGCGGCCAAACACTGGCGAAAATCGTGAGGGCCGTATGGTACGTGCTATCTCCAGGAAATGCAGCATCCACAACCTGCTTCAGCCCGCCGTTGGACAATGCGCCTTTCCAGTCGCTATCTCTCTCCTCCGGGGGCAACAACCACTGGAGATGAGTATATGACATGAGCAGGACATACTTGATAGCTAGCACTGGTGCCGAAGCTGATCTTGGAGACTTATGGTCACTGCGGAGCAGCTGGAGAACATCTAAGCACGTTGCAAGCGTAGGTGGTGGAGCGCTGGATCCTACCCGTCCGTCATTGTCTATGACGGCCGATGTTGCCGAGGGCTCGCGGCGCGGTCCACGTCTAGGGAGAGGTCTCGGCCGGGGCTTGGGTCCTCCGGTGATAGGCGGGCCAGACGATAGAAATTTCTGGGATACAGTAATTTTAAAAGTGAGTACGGGGACTGTCTTGGGCAGGCTCTCCATCAAGATTTGGACGGTTTGAGGAGATGACGTATACAAGCGGATCGTGAGTGCTGTCACCAACATGGTGCCATCGAAAGACCCCGAGAAAGTGAGGTTGACGAGCTGCGAGAGGCCCGTTTAATGTGTGTACTGAAAGGCATCCAAGGTGCTGCAAGGACGCACCAGTGTCAACAGACGAGCGGCCATGCCTCGACGCTGGCCATTGTCTTGCTTGATGGAGTGAAAGATGATGTCGAGTGGTACGTCTGCTTCCCGTCGCGGGCCACTACCATCCCTGGGGGGTGGAATCTGTGATAGGAGAAGGGGCGAGAACCTTTCTGGCTTGGACAGTGGTTATTTCCCGCATTGAACAAGGACCTTCGTCTTACCTCTGGAGTTCTGGAAATTCGATAACTCGTCTTTCTCGAACAAGGAGAGGAGCCAGTCGAGGATTGGCCATGCGTGTTCGGCGATGACAGCCGGTGTGACACGGGGCGAGTCAAGGTCAGGGTCATCCACATCATAGGTACTTCGTGTGCGCTTCTTCCTCGTGTCCACCGGGATGAGAGTTTTGCGCTGTATGAATCCTTCCTTGAGAATGGACCAGCAGTTTCTAGAGTTTCTGATACACAGGGACTCGTGGGCGATGAGCGAGTCGTCATCGTGGTCGTCGTTCGGATCGCTGGCTGTGGTACCCTCCGACGGATAACTGGGCAATGCTGCGGACAGAGAACTGGGTGAATTTGTAGCTAGGAACGAGAATAGAACACGCTGAGCAATTTCAGAATCGGCCGTTGAAGGTGATAGGGATGTCTTTGAGAGCGATGGTTTCTGTTTTGAGGGGGATGCCTTGACAGGGGATGGAGGGGAGCGTTCTCGGTAGAATGTTTTGTCTCCGGTAAGATGTGGTGGAGGGAAGAGAGCTATGTAGAGAAGTTGGCGGATATGGTCGCTGTTTAGATGCGATGAGATCGGGATCTAGAATAGCATTCAGGGAGACTTGCGCATGTGGCCTCAACGACGACGATCGCATTTGGTCTAGGAGTTCCATACCGGGCTCATACTGGCCTTCTTCAAAACAGGTATCGACCAAACCACGCTGGTATCTGGTCAGTTTCCGTTCTTCATTCGAGGTCATGTTTAAGTTAAGTGACGGACGGAGGAGGAGGAGGAGAAGGTGACGCGTTGCACGTGACACTGGTTAATAGAGACACAGCCACGGTTAGTAAGTAAGCAGTAGTGACTTGCTGACAAATAAAGCACCAACCAGGTCTGTCCGTCTCCTCCTTAACCCCCGATGCCATGCTGCGTAGTATTGATGTCACCCAGTGCTAGTTGAATGTTTCGTCCTCACCCAACAGGTTCAGTTCATCATTTCCTGGGGCAATTTCACCGATACATGGCCACTGTCACCAACGAATCTCGATCTCTTGGGCCGGTCGAGTCCGCCATACATGACAAGGTCAGGAGGATAGACCGATCAACGCACCGAGAACGGCCACCGACCATCTCTTAGCTAACAGCTTTGCTTCAACCTTCACGACTCACCATCATAAACGAATCCCATCTCCACCGCCATCATGCTGCCATGAGGGCTCAAGCTGGAGGCAACGGCGAAACACGTCTGTCTCTCTCGTTCTAGCCTTCGGAAAATACGACTCACGTGTCTCTCTCCGTCCGTCGTGCAGACTTTGCAGTCCGGATCGTCTCAGAAGCATTCAAAGGAAAGGTCCAAGTCACACCTCCCATCAACCCCACCCAAACTCACCCCGCTTCTCAGACGACTTTGCAACGGCACCGAATGATTTACTCGGCGCTTTCGGACGAGCTCGCTCAGGGTCTTCACGCCCTCTCCTTGAAAACGTCCACCGCAGACGAGGTACAGCGGTTGGCTGCTAGACAGGCTGAGTGATGTGGTGAAATATATCTCCTCTTGGCCGTGTAGGCTCGTCAATCATGAGCCCTCTTTTAATTAATACACGTCCAACCACATATACTGCCCTCGCTTCCAATTACAATATAATTCTCCGGTGTTGGAGACTTTTGGGCACATGATCCGCATCCATCCCATGAGAAACTTTCTCCTGCCTTTGTCGCTTGTCAACTTGCACACATACGTATATGATATGAACTAGCCTTTACACGAGTCGTAGCCAAGTTGACGCTAATGCTTTAATTGACTCCGACTGATCCGCTACAGCCAATTCGTTGGAACTTGCAAGCCCCGAGGTACCACTCTCTCAGTCGTTACCCTGTTATCCGCCTGTCATCCTCACACACACCTTGGTATGAATGTTTTCATTTCTCTGTTCGATGTGCTCCCCCGTGCATGTGCTAGGTCGCCCTCAGTTGTGGATTTGAAGATCAGCGTCGGCTCGTGCACAGCAAGGCAGTCTCGGCGACGATCAAAGGTCCGTTGCTCTCAGCACGGACTCCGGGACATCTTGGTAACGGTGGCCAGGAATTCCCCGTTTTCACTTCCCGCAGCGTGGCGGTCTGCAAGGCTGGACACTCTTTCATAACGACTCGCTCCCTACAACTGCACCATCATGATTAGCATGCAAATGGCCATCCTCCCATATATAAACTGTAAGGCCCGTTGTACAACTAGTTGCCGCCCCTCTCCCAAGTGCTTGTTTTACTGTTCTAATGTCTGACCGGAAAACATTTCGCGAGGAAGCTGCCCGGCCAACTCTTCCTCCCGTTCGTGACTTGTTCCGAGGTAGGCTATAATTCTCTACATCCGTAGGGTTCTAGATCAAACAATTCCCCCACAAAGATGAATTATCCCGTTCTGCCAGACCACAAGCGAATTTGACTCCCCCATGGATCGTCTCCCGCTCTGAACAAAACTTTGAACGATCGTTTTCTCGAGCTGAACGTCGTCAGGACTATCAGCTGGACGGACCCGGCGTTCAAGTACGCGTGTCCCCCAATTTTTATTTTTTAATGACTCTTACCTTTTGCAGCGTTCCGCATCATATTATTCATCTCCTACACAGCAACGCTATGATGGGCGTACTGCATCTCGTTCCTATCTTCCTGATAATTTATCATCATCTATGAGTCAACATCATTCACAGCTACCTCTTCAGTACCACACTCGTTCCACTTCCCAGGCGGATCAACCGGCCGCGTCCCACGATCGGAGCCCCCCCACAGGGTCCCATCTATATTCGAATCTGCTCCCCCAGTCTTACAATTATGCCTATGCTTCCTCGGGCCTATCATCACGAGGGTCGTACCCTGAAGGCAGCACCGGGGATCAGTACATGACCACGTCCGAGATATCTCGCCAGTCATCCATGTCTTCACCTTCGTCATTGAAGTACGAATGTGATTATTGTGGCAAGGGATTCACTCGGCCCAGTAGTCTCAAGGTGTGCATATCACATTACGTCGTCCAGATGACTCTCTCATCTTTACGTCTTCAAGATCCACTTGAATAGCCACACAGGGGAGAAACGTGAGTTGCCTGCAAATTGTTCGAAAAAACTATTTCCCTAACTTGGAAACATTGGTAGCCTTTGTCTGCACTTTTGAAGGCTGCGGGCGCAGCTTCAGTGTACTCAGCAACATGCGCCGGCATGCACGGGTGCACGCCGAGCCTCCTAGTCGCCACCAGGAAAGCTCGAGTGACGAACACAGCGACCGGCAGTAAAACCGCAGCCCTAAGTACATACCCTAAACAGAACACCTTTGTTCAATCACGATCAGCTCCACATTCCAATCATTCGATAAAAAAAAAAAGCGACAGCCCTCTTGTTCGACAGGAGGTCCATCACTTTGCGCCCATGTAGCTCCACACCATTCCTTTTTCTTTCTCTGTTGTTTGTACGCGTCCAACTCCTTCCATCCCTAGAGTTGTATCCGATAAAACGGTATTTATTTATCCCCTGTTCCTGTCGCTCGTCGATGCTGTCCGCTGCTATTTATTTATTGAGCATGTAGTATCTTCTTGCATTCACTATGTTCATTCCCTGCCAGTGGTTCCATCACGACGAACCTGGTATAATATATTATTTATTCACCGTACGTACCGACGCTTAACGTTATCCAATTACAGTAAATGATAAAGTCTGTTTCGGTGGGTTTGGACTTGAGGTGGGTGTAAACTTGAAAGTAACTGGGACCCCCACCTTGCGCCAAGTTCCGAGGCGGTACGCCTTGTCCGAAAGGTGTACGTATGTCATTCTTGATTGTCACGCTCTTTGTCAATGATGCGATACATTGCGTACGCGAAATGAGCCGAACAACCAGTCCCTGATTCCCTGTACAGGACCCTTCCATGTTCGGTTGCACGAGGAAAGAAAAAAAAAAATCATTTCCTCGGGCTAGGTACTCTCGGTCCTTTTCAGTGACGTCCAACAGGGCTTATACACATGTGTACATGGACACACAAAGAGCCTGAATCCCTGATTCGTGACCGGCATGAGCTAACCAGGAGTAGGAACGGCTCGATCAGCCTTTTCGTACGACGACATGTTGACACTGGACACTGGCGACCTTGCATACTGAACGCCGTAACCGTCCATGGCCGAGAGAAGCTCATGAGCCATGGAACAATTCCGCACGACCACGGCCCATGTCAGCTCCGTTGGCCACCAACTTCAAGCTCCTCTCCGGTAAGCACGGCCTCAGGTTCTCATACACAGCCAACTTTATATGGACATGTTGACCAAAGGGCGTGCCACGAGGCGGTCGAGCGGGCGGGCGACGGCTTGGCGCGTTCGTACGTTCGATAGAGCTATAAGAAAATATAGCTATAAGCATCATCATCCTGGAGAGAGTGCGCGCATACTCACGTAAATGTACGACATTCCGAAATCATGCTTTCTCCACGCAGTGGCGGTGAGACATATACAGCATATGTGCGTGCGCACGCCATCTTACAGAAGAAGTTCTGACATGCTGGTCTTGCGCACCATCCGTCATATCAAACACGTAAAGACGAACAACACTACAACTCAATTAGACTGAGCAGTCCCGATAGTCCGGACTAACGCGTAGGTGGCGCTACAACAATACACGTTAGTAAAAAGAAAAGGTAAAGAGAAAGACTAAAGGAATAAAAAAAAGGTAACGCAAAGCCGTCCGCATGCCCGGACATATCGTCTACAGGCTATGTTCTCATACCGTCATTATTCACAGCGAGATCACTGTTGGGCCGTGCGCCACATAACGCGAACGGCGTCATCAAATTATACCACCCTGTCGCCCCCCACTTAAATTTGGGGTCCATTGCCCACGCCGCTGACAGCCTACAAAGAAATGGCGCGGCCCCTGCCAGAATCGTGAATGCTATGAAAGCGCGAGCGGTCTTTCTCCCGCGTGCCTTCAACGCTTCCATCTCGGGACTCAGTAAAGGCTCGGTCAGCCCGAGTATAGCTCATCGCGCGGGGGCTCTTGTGCGTAAAGCCCGCAAATGCAAGGGCCTTGCGGACGTTGAGAATTTCTTCCCCGTGAACTTCATCTCGCAAGAGGGGGTCTTTGGTAGCGTTGGCAGGCACACCATTAGCAGGAGCCAGAGGCTAGGACGCAACGTGTTGATGAGCGTGCGTGCACAGGAAGTATATATGAATGAAGGCATGCCTCTGGAGGAATATCAGAGTCAAAGTGTCTTGTGTCTTCGGGGTTTCTCAATTCGGGTCGGTACGGCGCCGGGTATCGGTGCATGTTTTCCCAGTCAATGCCTCTAAACCATGGGTGGGCCTATTATCCCCAACACCATCAGTACGTGGTTGGAAAGGTGTGGAGAAAACACACCTTGATCGCTTCCGCTCCATCATTCGTTCGAGAAGCCGAGATAATGAACCCGCTGCGGCGCGCCTGAACTGCGAGGGAATCAGGCCGAAAGACCGATGGGGATGCCTGGCTACCAAGACGATCCTCTGGTTCGCAGAGTAAGACTTTCATCAGGTTGATACCCTCATGCGAAACATGAGGACGAGAAGGGAACTTGAGTGACTGCTTCCAGTTGAGAATTTTTTGACGAGTCACATGCCGCTGGAAAAAAGAGAGAGGGATATAGAACGTTGGTCAGCTTGTTTCCAATCCTGTGCTTATCGAAGCCGAGTGCGAGAGACACGCACGGAGTTGCTGATGAACGGCGGATGCCTGCACTGACATGATTAGCGACGCGAACGGAACCGTCAATCACTGACTCCCTACCCGTACAGGCACTCGTACATGATGACACCCAAACTCCACCAGTCGCACGAAAAAGAGTAACCGTTGCCTCTGATAACTTCAGGGGACACTAACGACAAAGAATGGAGGAGTCATTAAAGGATAAAGGCAAAATATCTTACTATACGAGTTGGTGCCACATCTTTGGATCAGAATGGAAGCTTTAATAAACACATTCTGACTTGCACAAGAAGAGAACGAGCTTACACGGAATACGCTAGCTGCAGTGTGGCGCGGGGTCGATGACCGCGGAAATGGAAGAGGGGAACCATCGTACCTTCCTACGGTTCTTTTCGCGCCAGGTGAAAATACCACCCTTGCCATCTCCCAAGAGCATTTCGATATCTTTCCTGTCCATGCGCCTTGTTCTAGTTCCGTCCATGAATCTATTTCCATCGTCAAGGTCAATTCCATGCTTGTGCAACAATTGCCGCCGTTGTTGTTCGTAATCTATGCCAGCGGCGTCAATGTCAAGCTTATCATTGCGATTATGAAAGGTGGGTTACATGATGTGTCATGTGCCCAGTGAAGATCAGTGCTGCGAAAGATGTGGTTAGCGCTCAATCCAAGGACGGGAACCCGGGTCCCCGCCAAGTTTTCGCCGGTACTGACGCGAGCCCAAAATCACTCAGTCGTATGTGACCCTCCGGATCAAACAAAAAGTTCTATCAGAATGACCAAGGAATCCGATTATCAA
>JBBPJU010000297.1:0-28008 GCA_038088875.1 Austroboletus festivus
TGCCCGGAAGACAATTTCTTCTGTAATGGGGGCCTAGATCGAACACATGTCAATGCAGAGCCACAGCAGATACCGTTTATTAACGCACAATAAAAAGGTTTCGTGCCCCCTCTTCTGAGAAGAGAAAAGGGAGAATGTCTTCCTGAAAGGACCAGTTGCACTGGCCGGGTAATGTCCCACGTAGAAAGTGTCCATACAACGGCCCAAGGAATAACAAAGGGGTTATGAGGTGCGGCCAAATGCTGGTAGAAGTAAATCCGAGGAAATCGGCGGTCATGCGCAGCGCTGTCGAAACCTACCATGATTAATATAGCTAAGTAAGAACTAGGATTTCGAACAGGCCTACATCTTTTGTGTAACTGAACATCAAGATGAACACGAGTACGCAGCAGAGTGCAGTCGCGACGCTGACGGTAAGAAGACGCGTCCGAATGACGTCCGGATCGTCTCTCCAGCGCTCTTCACGCAGCTTCACCCTCTCGTATCCATATTGAAGACGTACTTTGGTCTTTGAAAAAGAGAGTCGTGCATTCTTGGATATATATACCGAGCCGACATAGCAAGATACGAGGAGCATAGCAAAGGCGTGAGCGACAGTGGTGGAAAGTAAATGCATAGTTAGTGGTCAAGTCTGTGCGCGACCGCGGTAATAACCAAACTATTGTGACGTGATGCTATTGTAGTAGTCCATACTTGCCTGTGGGCCCAGTGGCAGTGACTTATCGAGCGCATGACCGTGGGATAAAAACCAAACAAAATCAAATAGTCTCATTGACCCATCCGAGCTATTCCGAGCAAAACCAAGCTCGTCGGTCATGTTGCCCACTCTCGTTCGTCGCCAATTTACAGGTCTTATTCCCCCCAAAATTGCCACTCCCTCGCATCTCGTATGTTTGTATTCTTTGGTGTTGTTATATGTACCAATGTCTCTCTAGTCTGCGGGTTCTGGCGAGGGCCTCACTCCCTTGGTCAACTTTTACTCCAAGCTGCCCAAAGGCCGTGCACCGTCAGCAACGTTTGACCCAGAGAAAAAGGCCCTCAACCGACTAGGTCTTGCAATCCTTTTCTTCTTTGGTGTCGGCTACACCTTGGACTACAACAGTATGTATTTTCTATACAGCCCTCGGAACTATTCCTGATAAGCCATTGCCCCGCTCATCCAGTGCACTTGAGTAGGTCACCCGTTGTGCTGATCCGCGGTAATGCTTACAAATTTGTCAGAATACCACAAGAATCACCCACACTAAGTACATCCGGTGAACCCATCTCGGTGGTAATATTTGTCGATTCGTTTAATCCATTGTACCGACTGCAAATAGACGGCATGCGTATCCATCCTTGAACCAACCATGTGTGTTGTCACACTCATTAAGGTCAGCAAGGGAGACGGGAACCACTTTCTCTTGCGAGTGTATGAATTTATGGACACCACGTGCTATCCTCACCGAGATTAGCTTAACCACCACCAATGCGGACAGTATCCGTCCCGATATTCCACGTCAGATATGTCCTTGTTCCGCTCAAACGTCTGTCAAGTTTTATGCTTATTTGCGTCATTGTTGGGCACGTGGACACCGGATTGCGAAATTCTGACGATTTCAGGACATGATAACATTACTGACGCAATGACGGAGTAGCGCGGAACTTCTGATGATGCCGTGGAACTGTGGACCGTGGCATGTACCTCATTGGGGTCTGTTCCGTCACTCATCCCACGAGATTTGAGGTTGAGCATGCTTTTTGGACATGCCCTCCGCCTACACATACAAGTCAGAGTCCACTTGGCTGAGTCGGATCACGCGGGATGCCGGTCAGTAGCAAAATTCCTGGGTCACATTACGCAGTTGCTCAGTTGGATATGATTGTGCCAGCAGGACGAGTGCATGGGTTCTATGTGACACTGTAATATTTATTTAGCATGCAGTGATACAGATATGGTGCAACCGTGTTCATATGGGTCCGATTGGAACCACGAAGACGTGCGATGAGATCTTTTTTTTTGGTCAGCGCCGCCGGCTCATCGCCATCCGGCACTGGAAGCAAAATTCGTTGACGTCGTCTATGGACTGCTGTATCTCTTCGCCAAAATTCTATTTTCCGTCGCAACCATCACCGTCAAGCATTATGTTTAGGCGTAAAGGTTCAAAGAATTACCCACCTTGGTACAGTTCGGATGTTTACAGTTTGGCGGATGCCGGTAGCTGCGTTCGCATCGCGTCGAGTCACAATCCATGATTGCGACAACCAGATGTCGTTGAAAGTGCTACACGCCGATTTAACACCACTGCATGCACAACGAAAAAGAACGTCACCGTACACCACATTTTAGCCAGAGTGTGCCCTCTCTGTAAAAATAGGCTCAATACCACTGAGGAACGCGCGGCGACATGGGTACTCACGCTACTTGTCTGCACATGACTTTTTAATACGGGAGGAGAAAGAGTAGACGTACAGAGGAAGAGGGGGGAAGAAGGTGGAGGGGGAGGGTGCACTCAGCCTCTCGGCTTTATAGGTTTTCGAGTGGACCGGAAAGTCAATACGCCATGTCGAAACGCAAATGTCCACGAATCACCCTAGGCATGCGATCAAAAAAAGGTCCCACACGCCAACTTGCTGTACCGCCGTGGTACCTGCAAGTCCGTCCAGCTAGAAAGGGAAGGTGAAATTGGAGGGGCCGGTACACGTTCCATCTTGCCTCTCGTTCCTCATAACTCAAAAATATGTTTGTCATGTGGCTGACAAGGATCGTGATGTTCTTTATCAGAAGGGGGGAATGTACAAGTTACAAAGCTGATCTGGGACGGATTGGCTATATGCAGCTTCCCTGACGTTCGGTACAAAGATAGCTGGGGCCCGGGAACCCTGATCTAGTATCCTCGTCATAATCCATTCGGCGCCATCGGCTAGTCCGCAATGCACTACCCCCAATCGGGGGCTTATTCGGTTCAGCGAAGCGGATGAAATTGATCCAACAGTAACGCCTTCGAAAGAACGCACCAAATGTAGTTATACACGCTTCATGATCCGTCTACTACTAAGTACTATTGAAGTTCGAGTTATTTTAATTTATTAATTTTCAGCGTGGCTGCGTAAATCGTCGTTCATGGGCCATGATGTACATAAGCTAGTCTGTAACTTGCCGAGATGTGGATGCCACTTCATTCGATCGTCCTTTACGGCCGTACTCTCACGGGGGCTTGCCATTCGCAGAACAACAGAGGTGAAAGGATCATGTTAATATGATAACGATGCGATTGATAGAGGGCGGCCGCAAGTGATGAATGTGTCGTGGACTACCCGAGTTTGGAGCCTGCTGTTACAACCACATACGGTGTCCGCTTCTCTCAGCCACGAACGTTATTTTCCTTTGTTCTTCTGTCTTTCCTACATATATCCACGGTCATCAACTCACTGCGGGGAATATGACGTTCCGCACTGTGTGTAAAAATAGCAATCGGGCATCGTGATTGCGCCCCCATGACTTGTCGGTCGTGCGTGTACCTTGGGACTTTGCAAAAAAAACAAGAGGGGAACAAATCGTTTACCATCATGGAGCATTGACGCCACAGCCTGCAATTTATCGTGCAGTTGGAATCTCTATGGCGGTGCTCCCATGCGGAACTTTTAAGTTTTACCGGCGAAACAAGTGAGCGCTGGGCTTCTAGGATGGAAGGCTGTACGCACCAAGTTCAAAAGTAAGTACACCCCTGGGGTTAACATGGATGTCAGGAATCCGGCATTGCGAGCACGATCGTGAGTAACTTGTTATGGGGAGGTGGCGATCGTTCCCTTTGGTCGCGCTTAGAGAGTTCCTAGGCTAAGTTATGCTTGGCCTCCATCATTTATGGGGCTGTAGACGCGCAGCAACGAGGCCTAGTGTGATGGGGACTGTGACGGCGTGCCGCGACAGTCCTGCCGCAAATAGGCTTGAGTGATTATTCATGGTAACATGCATTGTCATGGTACTTCCGAGCAGGGCGGTTTTGACAGTTTATGGTCAACGCACGTTGTCTTAGGTTGGTTTCACACGCAGTCATACCGTGTCGCTGTTTGAGTTGATTCCGCCGACGCGGAGCACACACGGTATGCTGGCGCTCCAGTTGGAAAGCTATTTAATCCGGTCTCTGAAACCATTGGATGATAGCGTACCTCCGCAAGTCGTTCAGATATGCTAGGGAACACATCTCGTCAGTTATCGATGGTTTCCATCGTTGCACTTATCTACCCGCCAGCGAAGTCGCATCGTCGTTGGACACTTGTGTGGTGACGTTCGGAGATATCCGTGTGTACTAGCATGTAAGGGGATAAATTGAACTCTTTCCGATAAACTCATCCCTAGGGAGTCGAAGGTCATAATATCCACGTCGACTTCCACGTCCATTGAATCATTATTGAAGTTACTGCTCTCATCGATTAGGATTTTTTTGCCAGTGGCGGGCGGAGTTTACCTTGGCGGAATCCCATCACCCTACCGCCGCTCAACCTCAGCCTCTAATCAATTAACGCAATCATAAGTATAGTATCGGACACCCGAGGGATATTTGCAACGCATCCAGACACACGGGTATAGGTGCAGTCTGGATACATAATCTCGACGAACGCATGACTCCCCCAAAATTTACAGTTTCGTTATCGCAACCCGCAGAGGGGGAGTCGCGTAGTGCGAAGCGTGTTATCGTCCACCCAGACAACTTGAAAACCCTGAAGTTATGTTCTGGAGACGTGATTGCCTTATCACAGGGAGATAACGGAAACGTAAAAAAAGTAAGGAAAACGGCGGGGCTGGAAATACATCCGCTACCCACCACCGTATTTTCGAAAGACTCAGAATTTCCCCCGCGTGCCAACAGGACTTCGCAGTGGGCGTTGTATGGCCGTCTATAGATGTTTCACAGAACGGTCAGTGATGACATCGTGCGATAATATCCATCTTGTTGTGTTACTAATACATGATTCCGTCATGGATATTTCTCCTCTTTAGCTATCTTATTATCCCCTTCGCTGTTCCTTACGGCGCGTCTTGAAGAGGGCAGTCAGGTCCAATTTTTTCCTTTGCATGGAAAGCCCGTCAACAAGGAAAATTTGTTCTTGCCGTCACTTCGAGACGTCCGGGAAGCTGGGTACATTCGCCTGCGAGAAATTTTCAACGGGTCAGCCAAGGATACTCAGGTGGGCTCTCCGGAATCCGGGAAGCGCAGAGATTGGCTTGCGTTGTTACTGCGCGAACATCTGGGTGATTACTACGCTCATTGCCTCGTAGATTGTTCTGCTGACCAATTTCGATTGATTATGATTTAGTTGGACTCAAATATATCACATCTTCCCAAATACTAGAAGTTTCATATGAAAGTCAACCACGAAGATTTATCATAGATGCCATCTTAGTGCACCCCCCAAGGGCAGGTGACCATGTCAGTTCCATCACCGAAGAAATGAAGTCACTCTCGCTTCTTTCTCTACCCCTTTTATGGATGGCTGGATGGGATACGTCCGTTTTCATCTTGGAGAGTGATACCGATCAACAGGTTGACTATCCTCACAAGGTATGCCGTCATGAGGTTCTTCGGACCTGGTATTCCAATACGATGCTGACACGTGCGTGCATTTCAGCCAGATATTGAGACGCTTGAGCAAATAACACCGTCTGATGCATACGCTAAGGTGGGAGGGCTTAAAAAAACGATTTCGGAGATTCGTGACTTGATCGAGATTCCTCTTACAAGACCGGAGTTGTTTACGCATTTCGGTGAGTCACCCCTGGGAGATACATAGAATATAGTTCACCTTCTAGGTTGACTCTCTAGCTCTCAAGCCACCGCGAGGCATCTTGCTCCATGGTCCCCCTGGAACAGGTAAAACCCATTTGGCACGTGCCATAGCGGCCTCTACGAAGTCTTCTGTTATCATCATCAACGGACCGGAGCTGTCGTCGGCATATCATGGAGAGACTGAGGCACGACTTAGAGAGGTTTTTCGAAATGCACGTGCCAAGAGCCCGTGCATCGTGGTTCTGGACGAGATTGACGCTCTAGTCCCACGACGCGAGGAAAGTGCCGGTGGAGAGGTCGAGAAACGGGTGGTTGCAACGTTGCTGACGATCATGGACGGAATGGAAGATGGAGCGAGTAATAATGCCTTGGAAAGGGTTGTGGTCATCGGAACGACTAACCGGCCCAATGCAATCGACCCGGCACTTCGACGACCAGGGAGATTTGACAGGGAATTTGAGATAGGTGAGTTTTCACTAACTTCTCAACACCACGTGGATATTGTAAAATTGAAATTGTATTTTTCCTTCCACCCTATATCAAAGGTACACCGGATGCTGAAGCACGTTTGGAGATCTTAGAGGTCTTGCTCGCCAGGACCCCCCATTCCATATCGCAAGCCGACCTTCGTGCTCTTGCGGGCCGGGCACACGGCTACGTCGGAGCTGACTTGAGTGCCGTTGTTCGTGAAGCCGGTACACTGGCGATCAAACGATGGGTGAATTCAAACCCGCTGTTAGGATCAAGCGGGAAAGGGATCTCCGCTCTCAACCTCACCGTGTCTGACCTCTCTAATGCATTTCCAAGCGTGCGCCCATCTGCTATGCGATCTGTTTTCTTGGACACGCGGCCCGTAAGGTATTCGGATATTGGTGGTCAAGCGGCTACGATACAGAAATTGCGCGAGGCCGTCGAGTGGCCTTTACTTCATTCCGAGATTTTCGAGAGATTGGGTGTACGGCCGCCCAAGGGGGTTCTCTTCTATGGACCACCGGGCTGTAGTAAGACGGTCCTTGCACGTGCTTGTGCGACGGAGAGTGGGGTCAACTTTGTGGCTGTAAAGGGGCCAGAGGTCAGTGGCCAGACTATCCTACCGAGCGATGCGTAAACTCTTTTTTCAGCTCTTGAACAAGTATGTCGGCGAATCGGAGAGAGCCGTGCGTGAAATATTTAGGAAAGCACGTGCAGCATCGCCATCCATCATATTCTTTGTTTGTTCCTCTCCCCTTAACTTGTGACCCTTCATGACTTCATGTACTGTAATAGGACGAGATCGACGCGCTAGGCATTTCTCGATCTGACTCGGAGGGAGGTACTTCGTCACACGAAGGTGTCCTGACGAGTCTGTTGAATGAGATGGATGGCGTCCAAGAACTGGTCGGCGTCACCATCATTGCGGCGACCAATAGGCCCGATATAATGGTGAGATTACCATGCAACGTGATCTCGTGATGCTGGTTTTCTCAACCTGTGACACGTTCATCAAGGATCCTGCGCTGATGCGACCTGGTCGGCTTGATTGTATCTTGTTCATTGGCCCACCAGATCAAGAGGGCAGGGAGGAAATCTTGCGTATTCGGACCAAGAAGATGAGCGTCGAGGCTGAGTTTGATGTCCCCAAGATCGCTGCCATGGTTCGTTTGACCTGCATATATGCGGCGGATGCAATTTTATGATTGAAATGATCCCATCCCAGACGAATGGCTGTAGTGGCGCAGAAATCACATCGCTCTGTCAAGAAGCGGCACTATTAACGATGCGAAAAGACATGCATGCACCCTATGTACGGACGTGCTGATACCCGAAAATCTCAATATGGCTTACAACTAGTATTTTTGACAGGTCCCGCAAACTGCCTTTGAGGAGGCTGCCAGGTCGATTCGAAGGCAGATCACGCCAGAGATGATGAAAAAGTATCAGGATTGGAGCGAAAAGTATGGGTTGAAGAGCGTCTGACGTCTATATACGGGCACTGTGTATTGTTTTACCCGGACTGATTTGTGAACGATGTAGTTTGTGTGAACGAGCTTTGCATCCCACTAATCAATTGTGCTCATTTTTCATCTTTCAGGCCATGGCTCTCAGTTACAGTCAGGATGGGTTCCTTTACATACAGTAGTACTGATTTGAATGATGTGAATTATTAGAAAGATTCTGTATATCCAAGATGCAAAAAAGCAGGAAGAGCCAATTGGTAGTGCGACTGGTAGACCAAGTGCCGATGGACATGTAATGTGATCAGCGTATCTTCAATATTGTACATGGCAGAGCCTGGTTTCATACACAGTTTCTTGATTCTGCCTCTCGTGATCTTATTCGGTGTACAATATGGTACATCATCCGTAATTTCCACCCTCAAGACTACATTTACAGTAATGTGATCGCTCCCGACCACCACCCCAGTGCGATTCGCCCCGTAAATTCGGAGATGGCACATACAGTCACGTGATCTAAAATATATCAGTATCAGATAAATTGAACGCAAACATCCCAGGTACAAAACAACGCACCGTTGGAATCGGGGGACGACACGACCGATACGACTTGCGTATCAAAGCGCGGTGAAACGTCGTGTGGGACGTCGAGCGATGTCCCTTCATACAACGAGGGTAGCCGACGAGATGGGTAGGTAGTGAATGTGACTATGGCATGATCGTCGCCCAAGTTGGAGCAGAGGGCCCACACACCACGGAGTCCGCTCCTTCCCAAGTCCCAGGCGGATATCCATCGATCAGTGTGTGGGCCATGAAAGCCAACTAGTCTGACTGACAACGAGGGCACGGGTGTCGTCTGAAGGTGGACTTGACAATGAAGCGTCACCCGATGCTTATTTTCGGCGAGCAAGGTGATCGTGTAGACGTTTTCAGAGGGGGAAGTATTGCAACGTACGCGGGAGAGGGAAATTCTAGAAAACTCCATGCCCGATAATGTATGCTGAAAATCTGGCAAGTGTTGTTCTGTCGCAAGTTCTGGTTTCAGGAATGGTTGGGGAATGGGATGAGCATCAATGGATCCGATCCTGAAACATAGGACATAGGGGCCACAAATTCGGAGGGCAAGGATGCGATTCCTGTGAGACTAGAGTGCGACATGTACAGGGCACTACAGGTTAGAATAAAGATATGATACCCACCTCTTCGGTCATCACCTGTGAGAGAAATAAATTCGTTCGTCTCTCTGTATGCAAGTCCACCAGCTCTACGACATTGTCCGAGATTGCTAACAGAGCAAGACACGAGTCCACGTCGACATTCATGACTGGTTTCTGACGTGTGTCGAAATGGGCCACGTTACGAAATGATAACTTGGTTTCGTCTATATTTGACCTGCCGAGGGGCAGGGAGAGAAGGAAAACACGTGCACTAAAAATCGAAGTTATGTGTCATCAATCTACCTGTCACGACGACATACCGGGTAGCTTTGCAAAGGACGACAAAGAGGGTAGAACAATCGGCAGACATACTGTACGTGACGAAGCGCCAACCATCGAGTGGCAGACGTGCACTAGGGAAAGTTGCCGAAGAGGACATTAGTTTCGGAACGGTTGATACATAGACCGCTGCTGAAGCGTCCACAGAGAGGATAAAATGCTCAGATAAAAAGGCAAGTGTAGCCAAGAGCTGGGTTTTACGTATTCTCTTGTCAGGGAATATACGTTGCAGGGTGTGTTCTCTAATTGTCCGAAGCCGGTTTTTAGTTCTCGATGCTCTCACAAGGAGACGTTCCGATTGCCAGGTAGACATGGCTGCGAATTCACTTTGAGAGCAGTCGAGAGGATGGGTCTTTAGCATGCGGTCGTATAAAGTGTTCCATAAACGCGACTCTTTGGTGAGTGAAGAAAAATATTTGCATGTCTAACAAGGGTAGGTCAATCGTGAAGCCCCTGTGTAGACAAGCTGGTATACTTGCCTTGCGTATCACGAGGATGTCCTCTGGGTCCATCAAGCAGAGGATGTTATAATGCAGTTCCGTTGGAAGACAGAAACATGACGTCTCCGGCTGTAGGTCTGTATCAACAGAATCTTGTTGCATCAAAATAGAGGGAAAGAACGCGTTGCTTCGGGGGGAAGTAAGGAAGAGTCGTGTGCAAGGGAGGAACCGAACTTAAAGCGAACGGGGGCTCAGAAGCCGTCGAAAACCCGACCCAGCGAACCTACTGTGCAACGAGCCAGACTGCGCCAATACTCTTACCGGGAAGTCCAACGGCTTTAGAGGATTGATCTTGATCTTGATTCAGCTTGACACCAAACCACTGTATACACTTTAAACCAGCTCCAACCGGTCAGATCCCATAAAATGCTGACTAGAATGCCTGTATGCATAACGTTATAAGACGGTCTTGCAGAAGTGGAACACGAGCAAACCTCACTCAATGTCGGCCCATGACTACGCTCGAGTGAAATGAGAAGTGAATGATATCATAACCAAGTTGGCGGAGACCTCACCTCCTTATTTACTACAAGCCCTGGCCTTCCGATAAGGCCAGCTTGGAGGGAAACAAGGTAGCGAAAGGGACAACACGTATTCATCTAGTTCAGTCTGCATTTGGGCGATGCGGGCTTGCTCAGGATTTGAACCAGAAACCCCGATTGAGCGAGGTCATTGTATATGCTTATCCGCCGACGTCTTCCATGTAGTACCACTTCAATACGATACGTCGAGAATGGGGAGCTTTTTCGTGTGTCGGCAGATGCCGATTTTAGCAAAGCCACCAGCAATCCACTGCTTTGCTTTTCATCCCAGTTAATTGGCTTGCTGGGGAAACTTTTTCCTACCCTCGGTGTAGCCTCATTCCCTGGGTAGATAAACATAGATTCTCATACGAAACGGAGGCCTCTCTGAGGTCTCCAGCTTACTCCAATTTTCTGTCAAAAAGGAGAAAGTCAAACCACTCGGCGGGGTCGAAACATTCCAGTATCTCCAAGAATGGTCTTTTACTGTCGTTAAACTTTCTCCGTACAGGCAGCCTTCGAGTCTGACAGATTGTGTACCGTAGCGTTCGATCGTTCACTGACTCCACTGGTGAGATCAGCTGACAATGCTCCACTTCCACTCTATTTCATTGGTCATTGGGCTACCTGCCTTTTTTTTTTCAGGTTAAAGAGGTTGTTTAGGGCGCTCGTCGGAGTCGCCGCTGTGGTTTTGGGCGCGAATCTGGGGTCAACGCATACATATGAGGCATCATGAATCATGCTCGGGCTTTTCTATACAATCAACCTTGGTAACATATCGACAGCTAACCTCGATGGAGCTAGTTATGGCCAATAAGAGGCAGCCGCAATAGTGCACCGTTGGATTATTACAGATTACAGTAAGTAAGCAAGCCATTCGGGATTTATGGGGGGAAAAGATGCCCCTCCAATAAATGGATGCCTCGGTTACTGGCAATGACATAAATATAGCACCTGGTTTTCTGTCTTTTGCCGTTGGTTTGATTTATCTCTCCGCCGCATAAAGTGATCTCCATGTTTGGTTACTGTAATTGAAAGCCGGGCGTTCCCTCTTTGATGTGAAAATAGATATATTACGCATCGGCTGATACTTTACTATAAAGTTTGGTGCGAACGTCGGCTTTTTGTACAACCCGACCACTGATCATCTTTTCAAGTACAAAATGCAGTACAAGCACCCCATCTAACCACCTAATTGTTTCAGAGTGTCACATATGGTGGTTGGAGAGCCTCGGCCGACTTAATAAGCATAGTATTTTGTTAAGCCGTCATGGTGTCCGACACCGGACTGAACGACTTTTTAAGAGTGGCATGTTTTGGATTTCCCCCATTTATGACGCTCGTGACATGTCTCAGTCTCCCGACAACCAGAGAACCATGATGACGCCGGTGGATGCCATTGAAATGACCAAGGGCGCGTCTTCTGGCGAAACAACCATCTCAGGAAGTGTGGTTAAGCTTGATATTGAACATGCGCTTGTGGAGGACGACCCACGTATTTGGACAAATGCTAGGAAGGTTGGTCGTTTGATTGTGCCGTCATGAATGAATGCGACTGACCGGACAACTATCAGAACGCGATCTTGTTCATTATCTCAGGAGCTTCTATGATCACAGGTTTTTGCACCAGTATTCAAAATCGTGCGTGGTCATCTTAATCTCGGATGTAGTCGCTGGGCCTTGACAATTGCACATTAGCTGCGAACTCCCAAATCGAAAAGGACCTACATGCGAGCGCATCAGAAATTAGTTGGATCTTATCTCTTTACATCCTTGTCCAGGGAAACTTTGCCCTCATATGGAGTGTAATAAGCGAGATGAAGGGAAGAAAGGCATGTGATACCCTCTTCTAATAATCCGCTATGAGTAAACGTTGAATGCTGATTTGCCATCGCTAGTTCGTTTACCTGCTTTCCCTCGTGTTGTTTACGGTGGGATCCGCCGTCGTGGCAGTTTCAAAAACCATTGGGCTTGTTATTGGTATGCGAGCAGTGCAAGCGGCTGGGTGAGCCTTTCGATTTGTACATGCTTACTCTTTTCATCTCCAAGTTCAATTGCATAGCTCAAGTGCTGTACTCGCCATCGGTGCCGCAACGTTGGCAGACATTTACGAACCTTATCAGCGAGGAAGCATGATGGGAGTTTACTATTCTGCCCCCCTACTAGGTCCCGCGATTGGCCCTATTCTTGGCGGTGGCCTAGCGCAAGGTTTCAATTGGCGTGCAATTTTTTGGTTTCTCGCGATCTGGGGAGCCATCATACTCCTGGCATTCCTGTTATTATTTAAGGACACATTCAGGAAGGAACGGAGTTTGACATACCAGAATTCCCTCAAGAGGCGCATCAAGGAGCGCAGGATTGCGCAAGGAAAGGATGCCACGCGAAGGGCGCAATCTATCAGTAAGAATAAAACGCAGGATGAAGAAACTCGTGGAGCGCAGTTGCTTGGGTGCGATGTGGAAGTGCAGCCGGTGACAGCCACGGAACTTGCTGTCAAGGAAATCAAGTTGTCGATTGCAGACGTCAATCCAATCCCTCCATATCTAGGAGTACTAAGTCGCAAGAATAATGTCTTTATTTTGCTATCCTCAGGTGGGTGCCTCAGCATCAACGTTAAGCATTCTGATTTGATTGTATTGGTAGGACTTTTGTTAGCGTTCAGCTATAGCATAACGTATACCTGTGCACGAACCTTATCGCTCTACTATGGTTATGGTGCCATGTCAACGGGACTAGTATTGCTTGCCTATGGAATCGGTCAGTACATTAACACTTCTGGGAAGGTTTGGTCGTTGCAAATAAATGTCTGTTTCTCTTTCAGGTAGCATGCTAGGTAGTATCTTGGGTGGGTGGTGGTCTGATAGGACCCTCGCTCGACTGAAAATTGCCAATGACGGGATCAGCTATCCTGAGGTGAGTATCTCGGGAGGAGATTCATTGGTCCGGAGATTGAATCAGCGATTTTTTTTACCATGCAGATGAGACTAGAAGGCACGAAGCTTGCTATGTGGGTGTTTCCTCCCGCTGTTATTGGGTACGCCTGGGTATGCCAGCAGCACGTGAATGTCGCGGCGATTTGTGTGATGCTATTCTTGTCTGGGTTCTTTTCCATGTGCGTAGTCCTCCTTGGAATGTGTCCATCTTCTATGGTGTCTAATCTACTACCTATGTTCAGATGGATATATACAGGCGCATTGGCATACATCGTAGATGCTAATACCGGTCGGTCGTCTAGCGCGGTCGCCGCTAACAGTTCTTTTCGCGGAGTGTCAGGGTTTATCGCTGCGGAGATTGCGATTCCACTCCAGGTAGGCGTTACGTTTGTGTCTTTGCAATAACGCTTGTTTCGGGCTCACTCGTGATTCAGGATGCCATTGGTGATGGAGGTCTATATACGCTGTGGGGTGGCTTGATAGTGTTGGCTGAATTGATGGTGCTACTTGTACTTTACAAAGGTAGGCAGTGGCGTGAAGCAAGCATCGATACGGAGAAGCTCCGGGCAGGATCATAATGCAAGGGGGTCTGCATGACTACAATATGTGCAATATTGTACTGGTAATAAAGAAGTTAACGGTTTCATGGTTGGTAAATTCCGAAGAGGCTAGTATCAAGTCGTTGTTGATAAGCTTCAACTTTTGGCTTATACCGGGTTGATCGAAATTTCACATACTGCATAAGTTCGTATGTACTGCATACTACTATACTGCATATACTGACATTTTGCTAAGGACGTGCGAGCGACAGCCCTCTGGGCGGGGGCGCCGAGTCAATCAAGCCCCAGGGAGAATGATTGGTGAGCAAGCTGTGTGGATAAAGAATGACCCTATGATAGCACGGAGGCTGATAACCACACAAATATAGTTTGAGAACTGCTGTCTTTGGCACAGTTGGTCCACAACTCAAACGTTCGGCTTTCCACATGATGCAATTTTCATGATTGGTCGGCTTCTTGATTTCTGAATCAACTTCTTCCAGGAAAGTGGCTAATGTCTGATCGTCTGTCCGGCCCGGTGGCAGGTCTTCATGTTTCACAATGGTGCAGATAAATTCTTTTTCGGAGACTTTCGGCCGTGCTATCGCTATCTCGATACCATCTACTTCTCACTTTGTACTGGAATCGTTTTCTCATTTGCGATACTGTACTGGGGCCTCTATCCGACTACCGGCTTGCGTGAGTATTTAATGGTGGTCCCTTGACCTTTGTTCATCAGTATCTCCCCCATCCCGCCGCTTCATGACATTCAAGAGCCATGACTCAGGATCTTGCTGAAAGCCAAAACACCACAATATTGCCAACTGATACAATTGATGCTTCTGAGGGAGTGTCAAATTCTGATGAAATGGCCACCTCTTCAGAATATCTCACAAGCACGACTAGGCTTGATATTGAGCATGCACTTGTAGAGGATGACCCACGGGTCTGGTCGGATACCAGAAAGGTTGGTTTCTTGGTAATTTCATCAAAATGAACATGACTCCGACGGACTGATGCAAACTATCTGCAAGACTATGATCTTGTTCATTATTTCAGGGGCTTCTATGATAGCAGGTTTATGCAACAGCATTCAGAATCGTGGGTAACCGTATCTCTCTTTGGGATGCTGGCGAGCCATGGTGGACAACTTACTAGCTGCGAATTCGCAAATTCAAAGAGAGCTACATGCAACTGATTCAGAAATTAGCTGGACACTATCTCTATTCATTCTCATCCAGGGGAATTTTCCTATTCTTTGGAGTGCAGTAAGCGAGATAAAAGGGAGGAAGGCATGTTAGCATCCTTGCTTTTACACCTAGTATATTGATAAACTTGTCATCAATAGCTCATCTATTCACTTTCCCTCATGCTTTTCACCGTGGGTTCTGCCATTGTGGCAGTTTCAAACTCCATAGAGCTTGTCATTGGTATGCGAGTGGTCCAAGGAGCTGGGTGAATTCCTTTCCCTTATGAATGTCGCTCCTTTCATCCCCTAACCGAGTCGGATAGTTCGAGCGCTGCCATTGCCATTGGTGCCGCCACTCTGGCAGACATATACGAGCCCCATCAGCGAGGAAGCATGATGGGTGTTTACTATTCCGCACCACTTCTAGGTCCTGCGATTGGCCCTATACTTGGCGGTGGCCTGACACAGGCATTCAAATGGCGTGCAGTCTTTTGGTTTCTTGTTGTTTTGGGAGGGATTATATGGCTATCGTTTTTATTCTTATTCAAAGATACATTTAGGAAGGAACGAAGTTTGGCATACCAGGGCGTTTTGAAGAGACGCATTCTGGAGGACAAGAAAAAAGAAAGGAATGCTTCTCAAGGACAACATATCAGCAAAACGATAATGGCAGAAGGCAGAACTGGTGGGACACCAGCCCTAGGAATTGACGCAGCAGTTGAACCTAATGTTATAGAAAGACAACTTACTGAAACAGCAACGACAGAAGGCGGCACTAGCAGAATATCAACTCTAGGAAGCGATATAGAAGCCCAACCTGTACTCGTCTCTGAACCTACTATCAAGGAAATTAAGTTATCGATTGCGGACGTCAACCCAATCCCTCCTTACCTTCGAATACTGAGCCGCAAGAATAACGTCCTTATTCTACTGCCTTCGGGTGAGTACTATGACGTCAAACTTGATATTTTTGATTTGATGGCTCTCCCTGCAGGATTTTTGTTTGCGTTCAGCTATAGCATAATGTACACTTGTGCGCGAACTTTGTCGCTCTATTATGGGTACGATGCTATGACAACGGGATTGGTGTTGCTTACCTATGGAATCGGTAGATATATTAACAATTCGTACCTTTTTTGCTCAGGTTAGCATTTGCCTTTGTTTAGGAAGCATGCTAGGGAGCATTCTGGGCGGCCGTTGGTCTGACAAGACGCTTGCTCGACTCAAGGTTGCCAATGGCGGAGTCAGCTACCCGGAGGTGAGTAGCTCGAAAGTTTAGTGATGGTTTAGAATTTAAACTAGCCGACTGTCACCAGATGAGATTAGAGAGTACCAAGCCTACCATGTGGTTATTCCCGCCCTCCGTTATCGGGTATGCGTGGGTGTGCCAACAACATCTAAACATCGCGGCAGTCTGTGTCATGCTATTTTTGACCGGGTTCTGTTCTATGTATGTCGTCGTTCCTATTGTCCTCTGTTGCATTTTACCTGTTGTGTTTAGATGGATATATGCAAGCACGTTGGCGTACATCGTGGATGCCAATGTCGGTCGGTCGTCCAGTGCAGTCGCGACCAATAGCTCTTTCCGCGGTCTATCCGCATTCATTGCCGTGGAAATTGCGATACCATTGCAGGTAAACATCCCTATTTTTGCGGCGATTCCTCATTTCATGCTTGCCTGGATTCAGGATGTCATCGGTGACGGAGGTCTATACTCATTATGGGCTGGCTTGATGTTTTTGGCGGAACTGATGATATTGCTTGTACTTTATAAAGGTAAACAGTGGCGCGATGCCAGCATCGATGTGGAGAGGCGAAATGCAGGATTGTGATTTAGTCAGGTCATATGAAACATTATGTAATCACGTACCCAGGTTGCATCCTCGGATTGTACTGCGCATAGAAAAGTGGCGGTGTTGGATCCAGCGCTTTAGGACCTCTCTTAGTAGCCGCTTTGCGGAGTCACACTGCAATCAACTGACAAATACTTTTAGGCGTTATCCCCACTCGCATACACAGTTCCGTTGGTGGGTGAAACCTTCTACACCAACCTCCTTTGAGGAAATAAAGACCGACTCGGAAAGGGGAACATCATAGAAATTGACATTGGTAACCCATCTTCACCTGGCCCGTCGTCACCTCGCCGTCTTCTAACTCAGGTTCTTATTATCGCCCGGGAACTCGAATCATGGCCTAGATCGAGCGGCTGGGTTCAAGGCACTACGTCCCACGTCAATGATTAAATCCTCCTATCTTTGCACATGAGAAAGAAATAAACCCGCGCCAACGCGCTACATATTTGTACTGCATTTGACAATTCAACTTATTTTCCTCGTTTTAGACGCCAGTGGAGACCTGTGGGTTACTAATCCAACTCACAGAAGCACAGCTAGTTCCAGTCTTTGTGCACAATATGTTCTCCTCTTATTTGGGGCGATTTCCTTTCCGTGCGTATATCATTTTTCGTGCACCACATCGCTATTCATCATGTGCACCGCCATGCTGGAGTAGCGGGTATATGTCACACATCATGTCTACATGATGATTTGGCCTGCATTCTGTCTGATATTGATGCTGGTGTCATACTCGGTTCATTCGTCCGCTACTCATTGGACATCCCCACTGCGCTTACACTGCACAAACACGGCAGAATAAAACAATATCTCATCCAGAGGGTTTAGTTGCCCTCTGTGGACACTACCTTTGCACACCATTTCATGCACTGAATTGCCCCACGGTGCGGCGTCCCCTCATGACACGCATAGACGCCTTCATTGGACTGATGTCAAAGTACCCAGAACCGGCCTCCATGGGCAGCTATTGCTATGTTTTGACACGCGTACATAGGGTATGTCGGGATCCAATCTAGTAAACCGACTTTCCTTGTGTATAGAAATGCCGTGGTACCCGGCTCTTCAGAGTCACTCCAGTTTTTGTATCTTGATTGAACAGGCATGCACTTCTACAAGACTGCACTGTCACTTGCGCTCTTGGCTGGCTCAGCGTTGGCCTAGTTCACACAGATCATATCCCCTACTGCTGGAAGCACGCTGACTGCAGGCAGCGAGGTCACCGTGCAAATCGGCATGGCGGTACGTATGTACATGACTATTGTGACGCATTGTGAATCGCTTGCTCATTCGAGTCTGTTCGAGCAGGATTCTGCAGAAAACATCGACGAGGGCGTCATCATGATTAGTTTTGCACCATGCGGTGCCAGCATGTGCCCGACCGCGAGCGAAGCGTTGGGAAAATCAGTGGGTCTTCAACCCTAATACAACTGGTGGAGGCATCTTCCATCAAAACTTTACGGTAACAGTTCCCGGGAACACTCCTGCTGGGAACGCGTCATTGAACATTATCCATGTGTTCTTGATTGGGGTATGTCTATGTCTACGTCATTTGTCGTTTTCAAGGCGTACACTGACATAAATGGAATTTATCTAGAATGCAGATGCGACTACCACTGACTTTTTGAATGAAACTCTGGCAGCTGTTGCATGATGACGAATTCGTATGTAGTGTATGATGCATCGGAAAACTCGGCACACAATTTGTTTTCAAACTATAAACATCTGCGACTCTGATTTCCATTATAATTTAATCGGAAAACAGAATATTTTTCGAATTTGCTTTAGTATATCACAAATTTACAGTAAAGTTGTCAAGCTTGAACCATTCATCGTCACCGAGCAAGGACTGTCCATGCATATCAAAAAATCAGATGCAAACTTCTACACGAATAGCCTTGGACATGAATTTGCAACGTCAGGCCTGCATTGATAAGACCTGCATGAAAAGAGCGGCGGAAAAGTGCTGCCGCCCACGGCGACGTTGGCATGCACATCTTATTGACCCCTGAGGCCAGAACTTACAAACTTTCTACTTACTCAAACCGGACGTGCGGGAGTCTGTATATACGTTGACGTTGGGCTCTTACCTGTCTAAGTGCCACAAGGGTGCGAGTTAGATCCTTTCCCGCAGGCATCTGTGCCGTTTCATCAAGCCTGCCAGGTCCATCATAATTTATAAACGTAAGTAACATTGTTTTACCAATTTATTTGATCAGTGTTGACTTCCCTTCTTCCATTCCATTTCACTCCCCTATCTCTAGAAAGCAACGTGTGGGCGAAGTCAGGCTCGGGTCGTTCGACGAGGGACGTACTTGTAACCAGATCGAGGAACAAGAACTCTTCTGAACAAACCAACAATAGTTCCGAATTGTGGCTTCGCGATCCACTAGTAGAGCTACGTACTAACACGGAGAATAAGAACACGGTGAGCATCATTACCGTTGCTATTTTACATATCGAATTACTATCTGGGGATTCGATTAGATTCTGCTCCTCGACTTAGCATTCGCTTGTGCGAAGAGAAACTTATAGTAGACATCTTAGGCATGTACCGTCCAACAATGCCCCGAACAGACCGCACCCATGAGGCCATTTCACGTATCGTCACACACTACAGGCCCCCTACTGTACTGCCCTTGATCGGGCCGGTGCTATAGTCCCCTTCTCTTTTTAACGGATACACATGCTACATATACGCTTCATACCAGAGGGCCCGTCCTCATAGGCTTTAAAAGAGGCTAAAAAAGAAACCTTGCAATGATATATAATCCTTTGGATACATGTTAGTCTTAACTCGAAGTGCCGCGTCTCTAACCCACTCCATTCGAACCGCCACAGAAGTGAGCACGTACCATTCTCATTCTTTGTCATCGCCATATTCACCGCCTTGTATCTGTTATCGTAGGTGCTTCGACTCACCACTCAAGATCGTGACCCATAGACAACATGGTACAAAATGCGACGTACCCGCTTGGCCACCAGGAGTCTGTCCTCCGTGCCCATTCATGGCGGACTGCCCAGAACTCTGCCGCCTACCTTCTCGAATACATTCGGCCAACTATGCACATCCTTGACATCGGCTGCGGGCCAGGGACAATCACAGTCTCCTTTGCGCACCTTGTTCCGCAGGGTCATGTCACCGGGATTGACTATGAACCAGCCAATTCGGACGTGTTGCGGGAGGCGCGACAAAATGCTGCCAAACAGGGGGTTACAAACGTCACGTTTGCGCAGGGTGATATCTGCAACCTGGAGGGCATCCCTGACAATACGTATGATGTCGTCCACTGCCATCAGGTTCTCCAACACCTTGGCGATCCAGTGAAGGCTTTGAAAGAGATGCGTAGAGTAGCCAAGCCGGGAGCACTCGTGGCCGCTCGTGAGTCGGATTCGAAGACGTGGGCATGGTACCCGGAGACAGATCCTATTGGCGAGTGGGTAAAGCTCTTTCAGGACGTGGTACGCGCAAATGGTGGGCAGCCTGATGCGGGAAGAAGGCTAGTAGCGTGGGCCCTCGCCGCCGGGTTCAAAAGAAGGGAAATTAACGCCACTGTCGGTGCATGGTGTTATAGTACACCGGAGGAACGGGCCTGGATAGCAGAGAACAAAGCAGACCGTATCGTTAACTCGTCGTTTGCTAGGCATGCTCTTACATTGGGACTCGCTGATACAGAGAAGTTGCAAATGATGGCGAGAGAATGGAAAGAATGGGCAAATAGGGAAGATGGATGGTTTGCACAATTTCTGGGGGAGATTGTATGTCGTGTGTAGATGTATTTCTGAGGCAGAGCTTAGAGGACTACCAAACCAAATTTGTCAATACCACAACGACAAACATCTAATCATCGGCACCCTCACTATAGTTCTGCGAGTTCTATCGATCCGATGCGAGCAGAAGATACTTTGCTGACTACTCTGTCAATGGAGATGACAGACACTGCAAGGCTGAACCATTCCCAAGTTGAAGAGCGGGAACACTTTTCTCCGTGTTCCCAGTTCCTGAAAGCTTCAAGTCAAAGCCGGGGCCTGATGCTTATGACTTAGTCAAGTATGTACCCATTTCAGATCTCAAGTTGTAATCAAAAGAGAAATTTTGTATTCCTTTCTGATGCGGATGAGAGGAGGTGCGCTCCACAGTCGTGTGTGCATCCGTACTACTTCACTGGCTAGCGAGAAGCACGGTCGGAAGCAGTCATTCTAAGTATTCTACATGTTCACGATAACTCCTTGGAGATTGAACCTGTGGAGCACGGGGCAACTAGAAATGGATCAGTCATTTCCGAATCTCATGCTCATAGGCTCATTTCGGAGTGAATCTCTGAAAGATGTTCGCACGTACTTCTGCCTCAGTGAGTCAGTGACGGTACTCTCACGACTTGCTTTCTTACCAGTGTATCACCGCCCGATTTCCTTCTCTTATTTTGCAGCGTTTACGAATGAAAATTCAATCTCCCAACACAAGTAAATCCCTATCCGACACTACTCAGACAAACAGGGATGTATCTTCTAAGGCAACAGTCACCTCGTCTCCCGAAAAAGTGGCCAACTTGAAGCTTGATATCGAACATGTACTTGTCGAGGACGATCCGCGAATGTGGACAAGTGCCAGAAAGGTCTGTGTCTTGTTTATCCCAGAACTTGAGCAAATGCAACTGAGATTAACCCACCCAAAGAACATGACCTTGTTGATCGTCTCAGGGGCTTGTATGATTTCGGGTTTATCCTGCAATATACAGAATCGTGAGTGACTCTCCCGTTGCGTAGCTCTGGACCTGACGAGCGAAACGTTACGTTAGCTGCAAATTCCCAAATTGAACAGGACTTGCATACGACTGCCTCAGAAATTAGTTTGAGCTTATCTCTTTTTATTCTCGGTCAAGGAAACTTTCCTCTCGTATGGAGTGCAATTGGCGAGATAATAGGAAGGAAGGTGTGTCAACGTCTATATTTATGCTTGAGGCATGTACACAAATCCGTTATCGCTAGTTTGTCTACCTACTTTCAGTCGTGTTGTTTACGGCGGCCTCAGCCATTGTGGCATATTCAAAGACAATTGGTCTTGTGATTGGCATGCGTTTGGTTCAAGCGGCCGGGTGAGCTGTTTCCCATTTCTCGACCTTTCCTGAGTAATCCATTCGCCTAATTCGCCTAGCTCGAGCGCCGTAATGGCCATCGGTACTGCAACACTCGCAGATATATACGAACCCCATCAACGGGGAAAAATGATGGGCCTTTATTATTCTGCGCCACTTTTGGGTCCCTCTATTGGCCCCATTCTGGGCGGTGGACTCGCACAGGCTTTTAGTTGGCGCGCAGTCTTTTGGTTCCTCGTGATTTGGGGAGGCATCATATTCTTGGCGTTCCTACTCCTGTTTAAGGACACATTCAGGAAGGAACGGAGCTTGATATACCAGAATATCCTCAAGAGACGAATCCAGGACCTCAAGGTCACCAAAGAAAAATACACACGAGAAGGAGAGCGTAGAAGCGAGAAGCAGAGGTCGAAAGATGTAATTTGCGGAGCACAGACTTACGAGGCTGATGTGGAAATGCAATCCATCATTGTCCCAGAACTCGCTGTCAAGGAAGTCAAGTTGTCGATTGCGGACGTCAATCCGATCCCTCCCTACTTGCAAATACTACGCCGTAAAAATAATGTCTTTATTCTGCTAGCTTCGGGTATGTACTATGGTATCAACTGTGATACTTCTTATTCGACCATTTTCGTAGGACTTTTGTTCGCGTTCAGCTATAGTATCATGTATACCTGTGCACGAACCTTATCAATCCAGTATCATTATGACTCCATGACGATAGGACTGGTGTTACTCGCATATGGAATTGGTCGGCACACCTTTGTCTCGATCAATGGTCCAGTCCGCTAAATCTAATATTTATTTGTTTTCAGGTAGCGTGCTAGGTAGTATATTTGGTGGACGATGGTCTGACAGGACGCTTGCTCGACTCAAAGCTTCCAATGGTGGGATCGGCTATCCAGAAGTGGGTTTCTCGCAGGTACCTTCGTCCACAATGATTAGGCTGATGGCCCCAACCGCAGATGAGGCTAGAGAGCACTAAACTTGCCATGTGGGTGTTTCCGCCTGCCGTTATCGGGTATGCCTGGGTGTGCCAACAGCGCGTGCATGTTTCGGCGATCTGTATAATGCTATTCTTGTCCGGATTCTTTTCCATGTAGGTACGTCGTGCCCATCAAAATATTCAATGCTTTACTTATGTGCATGGCCAGATACATGTATGCAAGTACTCTAGCATACATTGTGGATGCCAATGTTGGCCGGTCGTCCAGTGCGGTTGCAACCAACAGTTCTTTCCGCGGTATATTTGCGTTTGTCGCTGCAGAAGTTGCGGTGCCCTTGCAAGTAGGTGTACGGTACTTGTGCTATGTTGACACTTCATTCTCACGTACGATCCAGGATGCTATCGGTGACGGTGGTTTATATACGCTGTGGGCTGGCTTGATGCTGTTGGTAGAGGTGATGATGCTACTCGTACTTTACAAAGGTAAGAAATGGCGTGAAGCCAGCGTCGATGCAGAGAAGAAAAAGCAAGATCGAGGGTCTAAAGCGAGCACGGCAGAAGGAGTCACCAACTCCTTCCAAGACCAATAAATCCAAGGCATTTTAGTTCAAAGTTCTACACTCAGAACAATACAAGAAATACGTTCAATTTGAGTGAGCTGCAAGTCAACTTAGAGCACACGTCCAGGCCCAATGGTTTCACTTCAAGAGAACCGCGCAGATTGGGCAGTCATATATCATTTGTCGTCGCATAGATCTAAATGTCTGTACCACATTCATCACCAAAAAGTCATGGTCATGGTATTCCGCAGGCCCTTTGGCATTCTGTGACGTCATATTCCCGGTCAGCCGTCATTGGTCCCCATCCTTCCTACTATATAATCCGTTCCCCCTCCGTCGTGTCGTTCCTTTACTCTCCCCGGCGCCATCACTATCGCTAACACTTCACATTCTTTATCCACATCACTATCATCATGGTCCAACTCAATTCTCGCTTGGCCTTCCTTCTCGCTCTTTTCCTTGCCGTCGCGGCCCATCCTACCACCAACGGTGTGATGGCGAAGGTTGGTCTTGTTATTACCGCGTCGTCCTGTCGTTTACTCCGCCTGGCAGCGCGAGGTGGTACTTAGCCGTGCCCGCCGCTTTCATCATGCTAGGATCCACAAGAGACAAATACCTACGCTTGCACATCTCGATGGTCACTACGTCGACGACGGCCTTTATCATCCTGGCTACCCGACTGCGACATACGACAATGGGCTGTATCACCCGGCTGCCGCGCACGACGATAGAGTGCATCACGAGGGGCACCCTGCCATGGCTGACAGCCCCGATATTCTTGTCTCGACAGTAGTAGTTACAGTCGATCCGTCAACTACCCAGGCATCAGGGGTTCCTTCGACTCCGGCGGCCGTGACGGGCGCCGCAACGACCACTGCGGTCGCGACGGTCAAGGCAGCTGCAACTGCTGTTGGCGCAATACCTACGACATCGACAGCAGCAAAAACTTTGGCCGTGGATGCAGCGACCTCCGACCCTCTGACAGCTGGGACTGGCATCGGGGCCTCAGCCTCGGAAACAAACACCACGAGATCGACGACAACTTCTGCCACAAGCACAAGCGCCACGGACGCAGCGATAGCAGCAGTGTCTTCTACCGAGAATGCGACCACGACGAACCTGCCAAAGCCAGCTGCGGTTCCTCTGACTTCTGGGACGGTGGCCACACCTTCTGCCTCGGGCGCGAGCATCCTGAAGCCAGCGGCAGCAATGGCTTTTGCTACAGAGACTACTTCCGTGGCAATACCACCGACATCTGCTGTGGCATCCTTGGCCGGGGACGTTGAGGCGTCACTCGCGGGAATGGGTTTTGTGAATTCGGCAGCAGCGCCACCTTCTGCCACCGGCGCAAGCATCACGAAGTTAGCGGCAGGAGCGACTTCCTCTGCGAAGACTACGATTATGACCAACCCGCTAACGTCCGTAGCGGGACCCTTGATATCTGTAGCAGTGATTGCGGAATCTCTAGTGAGCGTGAGCACCGTGAGGCCGAATGCAGCGCTACCTTTTGCTACGGGTGTGGACACCACGGCCACGGGTTCGGCAGCTGAAGCAACATCTGCTACGGAGACTACGGCCGCGAAGAACCCTCTAGCGTCTGTAGTGGGCCCCCTGGCCTCTGTAAAGGCGACCAGCGGACCGCTAACGAACTCAAGCACTACAGGGTCAACGCCCTCTGCTACAGGCGCGAGTATCAAGAAGTTGGCAGCTACAGCGGCTTCTGTCTCGGAAGCGGATACCCTGACGCCAGTTATGGGCTCTCTTGACTCTGTAATGGCGATTGGAGAATCACTGGTGGATGCGAGCAGCGCGACGTCAACGGCAGCCACAACTTCTACCGCTACAACCGCTGCGAATCCCCTAGCGTCTGTGACGGGGGACGTAAAATTACTCTCAGGTTTCTTGGCGAGTGTTGCAAATGCCAATGACGCCGTATCAGTCTCGGGCATCACGACGGCTGCTGGTGTGGCGACCACAAAAGTTGCAAATATTACGATGGTGGCCGCTATTGCAGTTCCCTCAGGCACGACGACTTCTTCAAGATTGAATACCACTTCTTCATCTGCCCAGACTGGCGTTTCTAATATTCGGATGGTCGAGGTTGCTCCAACAAATGTGAATACGACGACGAGCCGGACGAGTGCTGCCCAGGTTCCAACGGTTGCGATCGATGAAGCAGCTGCGGATGCCACGGCTACAACAAGCAGCATGACAGTCGCGAGTGCTTCGAAATTGGATGCCGCGATTATGACGACACAGATGAAAGCTGCCGAGGTTCCAACAAGTTCGAGTATCATGAATTCAGCAACGCAGACAGCTGTGAAATTTGCGACGGCCGTAGACACGACTACTGCAGCAGCCCGCACAAGTGCCACCCGGGTAACGACGATCCCGGTTCTTGCCACGGCCGCAGCAGCTCGTACAACTACCCCTAATGTTGCTGCAGTTATTGCAAGTGCGACGGAGGGTGCAACCACTCCGAGGACGATCACGAAGGATGCAACCACCACGTCTAGGGCGAGTGGTCAGGAGGTGGTACCCACGAGAATCAAGAGGGGCACAGTAGCGAGAGTCACGGACGGTCCTGTTGTGGGGAGCATGAAGCGCCGACACGATACTAGTGCGGGGCATGTCTCTGGAAGGAGCATTCACGTTCGTTTCAACAATGGCCGATATCACGGGGGAAGCAACAGAGAAGGCTCCGATGATGGGAAATACCACCCCGACCCCAATTTCGGTGACAGTCACTACCATCGAGGGAATAGCGAGGCCATTGATGATGGTCGATACCATCCTAATCCCAGTTACGACGACGGTCATTACCACGGCAGAAGGTTTAGACGGCATGTATGATCAGCTGATGTCTAGAATGGTAGGTTTGGGGTTTTGCGCGTTTGGAATTGGTTGGAAGCGTCCTTTTTTTGGATTTTGGACCATGTCCACATTATTATTCGTTTTTCTTGTTGCGACGGACGGCTATTTATCACGGACCACGGGTTTCAAAATACAATTTGTAGTGATTGTAAAGCGTCTAGTCTTTGAGGACGGGACGAAAATGAGTTTGGTTTGGCCGGACTGCATTTATGAGAAGGTTTGCCTAGGCCTGAGCTATGCCCGGTCAGATGACCCGAGCCTTGAAAGGTTAGCTGCAGTACACACGCAGTCCGAAAAGCGGGGTATTCAGGCTATAACTCGGTCGAAAGGAATATATTCAGTGCGACTTGACCCATTCACACGGTGAGACCAAGTACAATTACTCACAACTGATATCCAAACAGCACACATAGTGGTACCGGTTACATATTACTTGAGTGGCAGCGCCGTGTTCTGGCTCTTAAAAGCGTCCGGCGTGGCTTTGAATTGCGTCGTGCTGGCGATGGTACGAACCGAAGACCTATCATTGTACATACGTGGTAGTGGCCAAGACAAGAAGCCGAGGAGATCCAAAGATAGTACTGCTGTAGCGGATATGGAACGGAACTCGCTTACCATCGTCACAGCAGAGGGCCAAGAGCGATAGCGAAGACGGAAATGGATCAGAGTCAAAAAAGCAGCACAGGAAATTAGGCCCGGGAATTCGGCATGCCATGCATGTTTTATAAAATTTATTTTACCAGTACAGCAACCATGGCCCGAATTGAGCCCGGGGGTCGACACGTCGGAAGGACATATATGACGAACTCGTCTTTTTTTTTTTTTTAGACGACGACCACATCCACGATTGTACTCAACATGCCCATCACTATGATCGAACGTACCCCCACAGTTGCTAGCGCCGAGCAGATACCTCATCTTGAACCCCTCAGTGAACCGATCAGTGAAGTTAATTCGTTGCATGGTCGGTCGACAGAACCTTCAGCCCCACCCTCATTCCCTTTCAATATCATACCGGCGCGTCGCCACAATCGTGATGTGGGCCAGCTCGTGCGGGAAGCGGCGGCCCCGTTGAAGCTCAGTCTCGTACTCGAAAACAAGGGCAACGTCGCCCGCGACCATCTCGCGTCCGAACGAACGTATTTGGCGTACGTACGTACCAGTCTTGCGTGTGCCAGCGCCGGTGTCGGTGCGTATTTCTTGCGACGCACCTTTTTTACGTTTCTGATCCTCCACTCCCTATCCCGCGATGGTGATCAGCGCTGGTCCAGTTGTTTATGCTGAGCGGTGGGTCGACGAGGGGCATCGATCTAGCCAAATTTGCAAGGCCCCTCGGCGCAACGGTCATTCTACTCGGAATCGTTATTCTCGTCGTCGGCACGTCACCCCATCTCCGGTGACGCCACTCGCTCATGTTGTGTTACCTGCAGGCGTGTTCCGATACTTTACGACGCAATCGGCACTCATCCGTGGTCACTTTCCTGTGGCACGGCATTCGATTACGATGATCACTTTTGTCCTCGGGTCACTTGTCGGTATTGTCTTTGGCATCACCGTTGCAGGGACACGCAGATGATCTCGCGTGCATCGTTTGTGCATTCCATGTGGTCGTGCACGACGTCGCTTGAAGACCGTGATGGCACTCGAAGCGATGCCACGCCAGGGTCAGTTGGAGAACTTTTCGCCTCACAGGGTTCTACCACACAAACACAGAAACATGCGCTGGGCACGGCTTTTCGGACGAGTTCGGATTACCAATGGGAAAAAGCAATGGGGCTCGAGAGCCTTGCTCTTGGTAATGA